>JAPSGF010000041.1:6650372-6732518 GCA_035772895.1 Perdix hodgsoniae
TAATAATAATAATAATAATAATAATAATAATAATAATAATAATAATAATAATAATAAAGCAATAGAGTTGATTAACTGAAGCTCTGCTTACATCAGTAACAATACACAAATCAAAGCAACAAAATGGCCTGCAGTTAAAGAATTTAGCTTCAAGGAAAAAAAAGCCAACAACAAAATGAAACAAATCAAAACAGCAACAACAAACATCAAACAGCAATTATTCATCAAAATATAGGCCTTAAACCAAATTTGTCTTGTTATGAGTAGGGTGACATGGAAGGTAAAGCCAAAGGAAATGAGTTCAAACTACATCATAAAGAAATTCAAATATTCAAGGAACAGTAATATGCTTAAAACACAAACATGGAAAAGAGAAAGAAAGAAATCTGGGGGGAGAAATTTCTGCTTGTTTCTTCTTACATTTTTTGCTTTTGGTATTGATCGATAGAGTAAATGTAGTAAAGGCACAGTGGTCTTTTACTTGTTTAAGTCTGTCCTAACTAACTACAGTAGTTCCTGAAGAGCAGAATGAAGCCTGGATATGCACGAATGGATCGGTATTTCTAATTCGTACCCTGAAATGTATCCAGCCTGGTGCTAAAACCAACTGTTTAGTAGGCTAAAAGTAATACAAGCCAACGTGCATTTGACAGCCAATAAGATGATGTTTGTCCATTTTCTCCTAACGGAGAGGAAAATCATGAACATGGAAAATAGAAGCAGGAGGAAGGAATGACTTAGAGAGTGACTCAACTGGTCATGAAAATGTGAGGCTGCATATATGCAACATGATCAAGTTGGAAAAATAATCTGTTGAACCAGAAGGACAGCGAGATGAACTAGTAGTGGAAGAAGTCAGCTAAGTCAGGAGGTAGAAATCTGATGCTGGAGGGAGTCTGAAGATGAGTCTGATCAATCCAGTCTGAGTTTCTCAAGATGTAAATTCTTCCTGGCCAGCGGGACACACTCTAGTGAACTGTGTGTATTGGCTTAAAATAGTTCCATGTGAAACGGCCTTGAGACTGAAAATTTGCCTAGAACAGCATTTGAACTCTCAACTGTGTGAGGTTCAGCAAACCAAGTGAGAGCCAGAAGGATCCCCTGCGGTTCAATATTCAACAGATGTTAAAGCTTTTGCATTCCCAGTGTGCAAGAAGGAGTCATGGAAAAAAGAGTCAGGGGAGAAGAAATTTTAGAAGCACAGTTACTGACTTGCAGGTGTAAATGTCCACTGAATAGTAAATAGGGAAGAAAAGGCAAAGAGAGGGATAAGAAAGAAACACAGAAGCTGAAAATGACAGTGTTTCAGCACTGCTGAAGTAAATGTCAGTATGTTTATGAAGGTGACAAAGAAAAAAAATGTAATACTGGTTTAATATAATACATCATATTGAAATAAGGAGAATCTGAAGACATGCTGGAGGAAGGTCTGACAAGGTCAACAGAGAGCTGTGAAAGATTACATGTGCAGAGACATCAGATATATAAACTGGGGGCTTCACGTACCAAACTCTGAGAAACCATCTTGAAGAGTTGTTTGCTAGTCCTAGAGCTGAGATTCTGAGATGTACATGCAAGGCTCCCTAGCAAAGACAGGAAGTGAGACACCTGAAATTCTATGAAATTTTAATGAAGAATATCAGTAGGAGCAATAGAGATGAGAAAGAAAAGCACTGATGCTCTAGTGTTCTTGGCTTACGAACCCCCAAAATGAACATCTCAATGTCTTTTTTCTTTGCTTTATATAATTTTACATATTTTCCAAGTACAATAGTGCCTTCCTACAAGATTTCTCAACTCTTTTGCAAGTGTTACTGACTAAACATAAAGCTGCTCTTTGAAAGAATTCCTTTCCCTTTTGGCACTTTTGAATACTTCTGTTTCAGCTTGGTGCTCTTTCCCCCCAAGATCTGGGTTGCAGAGCTGCTTACTTCAGTCCCCAGTGGAGGCTATTTGTATTGGCTTTGATGTAAGCAGTAAGCTTCTTGGTTTATTTTTAATGTTCCAAGGGAAGAGTTTATTCACAAATGTATTACACAGCATGAAATCTTCATGGAAAAAAAAAAAAAGCATAGTGGATTTGGTTGGAAAAATTATTACAGAAGCAATGTTCTCCTAGTCTAAAAAAACAATGTGTTTTCATGGAGAGTGGAGAGTGGGCAAGATGGAAAAGAGAGTCTTTGGCTGCAGAACAACAAGCAGTGTGTGCCCAATAGGTAAAGGACACGTGCAGACTAGAATGAGAAATGCTGCAGAGAAAAATCCTGATTTCTGAGCAACAAGTTCAGAATGCAGCCTGCTGAGCTTGCCTCTTAGCTGTTGTGATCTTTAGCACTGCCCTGTGCAAGATTACTTGTGTGACCTGGTGTAGGGAACCTGCTTTGGCAGGGGGCTGGACTCGATGATCTCTGGAGGTCCCTTCCAACCCCTACGGTTCTGTGATTCTGAATACCTGGTGACCATTGCAGTTGACTTTTATTACGTCTTTTTTAACCCTCTGTGGCCATTTGTGCAGCACCGGCAGCGCGGATCACATTTAAGAGCAGCAAGGCAGTGCTGTGCTTGAGGCTGGGCGGCTCCGAGAAGCATCCCTGTGATTGTAAGCCCTGCTCCACTGTCAGCCGCCCCTTCTTCACGTAGGAATTGCCTCAAGAATACCCTAAGCGGGCCTGGGATGTGCAGTGGGCGAGGCGCCGCGCTACACCCACGGGCCCGGCCGGGTGCAGGTCCCTGTCCGGGCCGCTGGGCGGCGGCCGCGGGCGGAACACAGCAGGGGTCCGGACCTCAGCGGAGGGCATCAGCTGGGACGTGGACGAAAAGAAAAGTGGTGTGCGGCGATTGTGTGTTGTCCCTTGTCGGTGTGCGGGGATGCCGCTGGCCCCCCAGGGGCTGCTGCTGCTCCGTGTGGGGTCTGGAGTAGGCAGCGTCAGAACAGCCCCAGGTAGGGCTCCGAGGACTTCGGGGGGAGGTGGGTGTGATGCCAGCCAGCTGGCCCAATGCGCGGACACGTGCTTAATCCGCCCCGCAGGTGCTGGGCTCTGACAAGGACAGCCGAGCTCAAAGCCGAGCCCTCAGCGGAAGCCATCGCCTCTCATGCTGCGTCTCCTCTTTCTACATCCTCTCTCTCTCTCTCTCTCTCTCACACAAAAAAAAAAAAATACAAAAAGCCTGCAGCTGTGAAGGTTTCTCAATACGATCCTGCCAGTAACACGCACAAAACTTTTTCATCCACTATAAATCAAGCTCAAACTAATATAAATATTTATTAATCGAGAGCCCTTTTAAAGCTCTGAGTGTTACAGCTCTACCTGTAATTCTCATTAGGCAATGCTGCAGCGTGTATCTACAGTAACATCTAAACTAGTTGTTTTTCTGGAACATCTGTGTTGGGCTGGGGAGGAGAGAGGGAGAAGCATAGCCTTACTGCTGTAACTACACAATGAAAACAAGTTTCTGCCTCCAAAAGATAGAGCAATAGCTGTTCCCTGTAGCCCTGTGACCTCTGGATTGGTGGTTTTGGACTCTCACCCTGTGAGGCCATCAGCTACAAATTAGTGGAGCAGAAACTATTCTTTGTCATGTGAGTCATGGTGTCCACCAAATCGCACCATTATTTCTTTCTCCAACTACTTTTCTGGTTCAGTTCCAGTACAGTTCAACTTCAGAATAATTCCAGCTAGACTGAATGTGAATTTCGACTCAATCAAAATCTATGCTGATTTGATACCCTTTCCTTGTGATGCACATATTGCCTAGGACTCAGATGACAGTTGTGATAGCTGAGTGCTAAGATTATTTTCTGACTTTCTGTAACTCTTATATTGTGATTCTCATCTATTCTGGCTTCTAAGCTTGGGTGTCTATTGGAGCAAGAATGAAGCATCATTAGAATACATGTTCTACATAAGCAAGATAAGACATCAGAAGAACATAACAGCTGCAATACCATTTAGAAATATGGAAGATAGGTATTACCAGTATCAGAGAGCAGAACAGAGACAAAAGAAGATGAAAATCTACCTAATTTGTGTGTTTTGACTCCAAAATTTTCCAATCTGGACTGAAACTCTGTGACCGGAACCTCCTCCTATTGAGTCAGAATTCATTTTGAAATTCCAAGATGATAAAAACTGAATTTCAACTTAAAAAAAATAATAAAAAAAAAGAAAGCTAATTTTTCAACCATGCTTCTGGTCGCCAATTACTAAGAAAACATAATGAAGTGTCTGTTTTATGGAAGAGTCCAGTTTGTGTTTGCCTAAGGATCATTATACTACATCACAGCACTAAACTATATGTGATTTAAACTTTTCTAAAGGAAATGTTACAAAGCGCACACTTTTCATATTCATGTTTTACTGCAAGATTAAATTAACTGTATTACTAATTTCCTTTCTATTATCTCTCAGTTTCTCTTACATACACACTTGTGTGCATAAGGATGTGCGTATATTGATAAGAATGTTTGGTCATAGCAAAGTGTCGTTTCTTGGTACATTTGTTCTCCTTTTGCCCCCCTCTCTCCTGTCCTTTGCACCTTGAAATCTTTCTTCATAAAATAAAACATAACAAAGACTGTGATTCCATACTACCTGACTTACTTATATAGAGGCAACAGTAGGATCGCATGTGCAGTTTGCACAGTGCATATCTTGATGGGCTGAGAAACAGTCAACTGTGTCACAGTATTTTTGGTGTAAATCATTACAGGGAGCATCACCGTTACTTTGGGAGAACAGCAGGGTATTTTGAACGTAGGTAATTTACAAATGTGAAAAATTCTGAGTTCCAAACAGAACTAAAACATATTTTCCCCACGCCTAACAGTTGCAATGTTTTCACAAGAGAAAACACAGCAATCTAACTATAAATAGCAACTTAACTAAAATTAGATAGAACTGGCGGGCTGTAACGTATGAATGGGAGCACTGTTAATATGCTCATCAGGTATTGGACAGGAACCAAATCTGACAAGGAATGCTACAGTGCAAACCTTCTGTGCCTGGAAAAATGAGCAGAAATGGCTGAATGAATAGGACCACTGGTGTTTTTGTATCTGGATAATAATGTCAGGGTCTGCCTAACTACGCTGATCAAATTTAAATGGAGTACTGCATGTAGAAATATTTCTCCATATTCCTTATTGCATTGGTTTGTTTATGCCAACAGAAAATGCCATTAAATCTAGCGAATGTGGTAAATCATTTAGGGGAAAATTAATGCTGAAATACTTGGTGAAGTTAAACCAAGCTGGATAATGTTGTCAATTTAAAGCGCGTAACTGCATTTGTATGTTTTTATTCAGAGACAGTTAATGATTGTCTACTGTCCTACATGGTGAAGTTCCCAAGCAATAAACAAGGATGATACATCTTCTGACTGATCCCCTGCTATGAAAATGCTTTTGCCTTAGACAACTTTGCTTCATTCAAACTGGACCCTACAGTGTAAAAAGTGCCATTGTGGTAACAAAACGCGAGAGAAACTTCAACTGCGCAGATGATAGATGCTGACCTTTTTTCTACATGTATCACCACTGAAATACAATCACTTTTGCACCTGCTATCAATCAGCCTACACTTCCATATATAGCTTCTTTTTTTTCCCCTAAAAAAAAATTAAATTACCTCATAGAAAGGCACCTTGAGAGCATGCTGTATTTCTACAAGAAAAGTCAGAGCAAAGTTGTGCACTGTGAATTTACAATGAGCTTATTGTACAGTGTCTCTTCCATGTTGATAAGCCATCAATTTACTTCACTTTAATTCACTTCAACTGTGAATTAAGTTAAAGTAATTATGGCCAGCTGACTCCTAAATGTGTGTCCAGAAAGGAATTATACGTGCACTATTTACGTTCACTATAAATTCACATCTTTTCTGTTAATTTACTTTGACATCTTGTGTAGGACAAGCCACTGGATATTTTGGGCTCCTGCCAAAGCACCTTGAAAGATAAGGAAGGAGATTTTGGACTAGTCTCAACAGACCAAAAGAATTCTCACAGGCTTCCAAAAGACAAACAGTACAGAAGTTTTTCTCTTCAATAGAAAATGCGTAAGTGGATCAAGCATAAAACTGTGTTTACGCATAACTGTGACAGTTTAATCATATTTAATGAGAAATACTAAAATT
The DNA here is from genome assembly GCA_035772895.1 of Perdix hodgsoniae. Taxonomy (NCBI): domain Eukaryota; kingdom Metazoa; phylum Chordata; class Aves; order Galliformes; family Phasianidae; genus Perdix; species Perdix hodgsoniae. The sequence continues at coordinate 6,656,507 of JAPSGF010000041.1, forward strand.
TATCTTGGCCTACAGTAGACCCTTCTCAAATCAGTGTTTGTCAACTATAAGAACACAAGTTTACCCCTATTCTGTCATAGCTGATTATTTAAAGGGGCTGCAATATTTGCTTCCTTGGCTTTTTTTTTTTTTATTTTTATTTTTTTTTTACAGAAGTGGTATCTTCATATAGCTGTACCAACTTGCTTTTAAAGTGCAAACAGATTTGAGTCTTACATAATTCTGTTTTCATTCTGGCTTCAGGAAATAAGCCTAAGTTATTCTAAATCAAACTCTAAAAATAATGAACCTTTAAAATTAGTATTGCCCCAGGTTTGTCACTATCACATTAACAAGACTGTCTGAAGCCTTCGTGAAGCTGGAAGGAAAAGCAGGCTTAGGTTGCAGCTAGTGTTTTTGGCTTAGGAGAAAGTTTGCGTTGTAACGATGCTTTGAAATATAATCCTACAGGGTTTAAAACAACACTGTTGTTTCTCATTGAGGGGACTTAATGTTTGGATTAGCCACTTGATTAGGAAGGCTATGACCTTCGTTTAAGGAATAGCTACAGTATTTTTAGTCCAACAGGAACACAAATTTTAATGCAGAGAGTGCTGATAGTGAAGCATCAATTTTCTCTGGGAAACGTTAACGTGTTGGTTGAGGAGAAGTCTAACGAGAATCTAAATGTGCTTGTTGATTAACTGTAATTTTTAACGGGAACAAATAGCACAACAAACTTACTAAAAATGTTCTGCGTGAAGATACAAAGCTTGTTAGAATATTGCTATATTTCTTTCAGAAAACCTCCTTGTGGAGAATCATTCACACATTTCTTAAGCAGAGTAATCAATTTAAAAGATTTGAGAATAAAAGTTTTAGAACTTTTAGAACTGTTCTGGATCCCAAACAGTGATTCTGATAGAAAAGATATTTAAACAAAAAAAATACTAACAATGGACTTAGTGAAAGTTCAGGTTACCTTTTACAATTCCATCTTATTTTTTAACCACATTCTTTTCTCTTTCCAACTCCTCCAACTTCTTCATATTTATTTATTCATATTTAAAGCATTTTTTGAGATAGCTGCCACTAGAGGTCAGATGTTTATCATTATCTTTAGTGTCATTCATGACTATTAGTACTGCATGGTTTGAAAATAAAATCACTCCGAACTGGATAACATTATTCTCTTTCTTACATACCAATAACATATAAATGAATACAAATGGGAATGACACTCTTTGGAGATCAGAATGCTTACAACTGTTTAGTTGTCATTTTGTATTAAAAAATTGTAGAGTTTGATTTCTACTGAAAGACAGTGTCACAATGTTGGTGTGTTATCTGTGCCTTTCTCAATCTGATATACTCAAAATAAAAAATAAGAACAACAACAACAACAACACACAAACAAAAAACAACAACAACAAAAAAACAGACTAATCTAGACTGTTAAGTATTTTAGCAGTCATCCTACAAGTTAGTAGCTAGTTGGTAACATTTCCTGGGGAGCATTGTAGTTTGCTATGTATGAAGATGAAATTTCCAGACACACGAAGATTTATGCATTAATTTGAGTTACTGAAGCACCAAAAGTAACAGAGAAATCATAGCTTTCACATTAGTAATGGTGAGGAAAATAAATGTTAGATGCAGTATTTGCACTTTTTGACTCGTGAGCAGAAGTTTTCTATAGCAGTTTGTAGCTACCCCAAACAGATGAATGTGCTTCTCCTTTGGTGGTGGATGTGCATGTCCCTGCATTTAGATGAGGTTCTGGTGGGTGAACAGAGGGACTACGTGCAATGTAGCAATGTAGACCCCACAGTGCCAGGGAAATATTAGATTCAAAGAAATCGAGTTTCCACAAAACATGTAAAACATGGCAAAAGTGGAGTAGATTAGTGTTTGCCTATTCACTTGGACACATATCAGTGCAAAAGGAAGCAGTCAACCGGACGGGCAGCAGGAGCCTGGAATAAAATTAGCATCCCCCAGGTGAGAGGTACTGTGGAACTGCCATTCAATGCAGGGGGGGTGCTGGAAAGAAAGGAAATATCTAAAGGAAATGAGGGAGAAGAGATGGCTAGCTGAGGTATGGAAATATTTCAAATAAAGTAAACCCTTAATTTTTCCAGCAAGTTATTGGCTAGGCAATCACTTACGCTACCTTGTATGAAAATACAAAGGATGTACAATGTTTACTGGTTTTGGTCTTTCCCAAAATCCAGAAAATATTCCTGCAGACAAGCATGAAGAGAAAAACAATTATTCCACTTCTGAGTATATTATTCTTTCCACAGATCATGAGCAAATGTATGCTTTTATACAGGACTATAATATATTTTTTGTGCTCGGAAGCGCCAAAGAAAAATCGACAGTTTATTACAATAAGATATTTGTTAAACTAAAACAGTTCACCAAAAAACATTAACTAACCATTAACTAAAACAGTAAGAGGGAGTGATATTACTGCAATTGCATCTTGCCCTAGAGAACTCCACCTGTGCTATTTCTCTCCCATCATCACACATTTCCCTATGAATACTCACTAGTGATCTTATAATGATGCCATCTACAGACCAACAGCATGCAATAGCTTGTGCTACAGGAATTTAATAAGAAGGCTTACAGTCACTTGCATGCAAGGTACTTCCTGATGATTAATGGCATTACTTAAAGGACCAAAGCAGCTCAGCAGAAGGAAACTTCTTACTTAACCAACCCTTCCATGAAACTGTTTCCATGATATTTCTCTGTTCTATGGATCTAAGCAAGAGCAGGCTTTTTATTTTTAAATATAAAAATAAAATATATTCCACCTGAATGCAACATATTCCACTGCTCAGGTGGACTACAAGAACATATATGATCTTCCAAGCCTGCTCTCTCCTTCAGACTATTAGCGTGCACTAAACCTTCTCAGAGAGATTTCTGACAGCAACTGCTATCGCTATCATTGTCCCTGAGTGCAGCCACCCACTCATTGTCATTACATGTTAAAATTTTTTCCCAAGTGTGCTTGAAAACTATCAGGTGAACTTGTGACCAAGTTGTAACTCAGGGAGAACTCTGAATTAGATCGTTCAGGCTGCCAGTGGTTGAAGGGCAAGCCTGTAATCATGCTGCTAGTCTACATGACACAGGTGAGCATGACCATCTCCCCTGGTGGCTCATCTAAGTTACCTGTCTGTGTTCTAATACTTGCTTATCACTCAGACAAAGGATTCCTGTGCCTTCACTAGTGTTTTATAATGGAGAAAAAAGTAGGATTTTATTTTAATGCACAAAGGCCCACTGTGATTATTTCATGCAATACCAAGCTTATGAGAAAGCCTTGTTTTAATTTTTTGGCTTTAAAAAGAATTTCATTTTTAGAAGAAGTGATACAGTGAACATTAAAGATCCTCACTATTTCCCAAGTCTCTGAAATCATAGAACCTTAGACACAGCTGTAAAACCAATCCTATCCACAGGTGAATTGTGACTTCTTTTGTTAGTGATGTTAAACCTTTTTCTTACAATTTACAAGCAAGCAGAGGGAATGTAAGGATAGTTTCCAAATTGCAGCAGCTGGAAAAAGACATCAGTTTCTCATAGCTCCAGCTTCAGGGTCTGTACATGGGGAGACGGCATCCCACGTTCCTGTGTGCTGGAGCATCAATTCCCCCTCTGTTCAGTGGTGAGTGTGGTTCAACTTGTAAATAAGGGTTACAATTCACAGGGCAGCATAGCTGTCAGGATCTGTCCCAGTATGAAAAACCTCGAACAATACTGAAGACAGATTGCTGCTCTTTCCACTACAAAAGTCTCTGCTAGATGATTTCAGATGGAAGAACAAAAATCACAGAGTTCCAAGTATCAGTACTCGGCACTGGTGAGGCCGCACCTCGAGTATTGTGTTCAGTTTTGGGCCCCTCACTGCAAGACATTGAGGCCCTGGAACGTGCTCAGAGGAGGGCTACGAAGCTGGCGAGGGGCCTGGAGCACAGGCCTTATGAGGAGCGGCTGAAGGAGCTGGGATTGTTCAGCCTGGAGAAGAGGAGGCTCAGGGGAGACCTTATAGCTCTCTATAACTTCCTGAAGGGAGGTTGTGGTGAGCTAGGGGTCGGCCTTTTCTCTCGTGTAGACAGTGATAGAACTAGAGGCAATGGTTTCAAACTGCGCCAGGGGAGATTCAAGCTGGACATTAGGAAATATTACTTCTCGGAAAGGGTGGTCAGGCACTGGAATGCACTGCCCAAGGAGGTGGTGGAGTCACCGAACATGGAGGTGTTCAAGAGACGTTTGGATGTTGTGCTGAGGGATAGGATTTAGCTGGGGAGTATTGGTGATGGTTGGACTGGATGATCTTTTAGGTCTTTTCCAACCTTGATAATTCTGTGATTCTGTGAAATGAACTAGCAATAAGGAAGAATTGGGCCTGCAAGCTTATTTTGTTCTGTTTGGGTGTGGTTAGGATTTGTAGTAAAGGTAAGCCTTTTTGTCACTGTTTGAAGGATACTCTTCACAACACAACAGAAAAGGAGTACAAACTGTTGTGTGTATGTCCATTTTTTCCTGGTCTCCCCACTTTGTTTGTAATGTGACTTGGTGCAACACAGCCACCGGTACAAAAGTTCACAGTTACTCAATGTCCGTTTACTTCATGCAAATATTTTTCTTATGATAGGATGATTATTTTTGAGGATGGCACAATTGTTCTGTTACTATTTTAAGCCAACTGCTGGTAACATGAAACTATTCACAGAGCACTGTAAAATAGAACTTCATGGTTTCCTAAAACTGGATTTAAGGTTTACTTAAGTGGTTTTGGTGACTAAGTTGCATAGATTCTGGTTTGTTTGCATCTGAGAACATCCTCCGAGGAGGGAATGCAGTGTTTCATTCCTACTAGCAAGTAATTTAAACAGAAAATATATTTTTCTTATTTTTAAATAATTTCCAGGGCAGATATTATTTGCTTTTTGTAGAGACAATATTTTGTAATTGGGAATAAAAAACAAAGGAGCTTAATGGAATTTATGTATTTGTATTCTTGTCAATGAAAGGAGAAATGCTTCTAAATGACAGTAACTGGTTCTTTTAGAGCTAAAAGTTGTCTGCTTTTCAGCAAATCTAAATGTAATTGAGTGGGCACTGATTTTCATTTGCTACATATGGTGCTTGCTGAATAGTCGCATAAGCCAGCTGAATGGTAAAGTTGTGCTGAAGTATCAACTATAAACATCAAACTTCCTGGTTTGTCACCAGGCTTGGGATCCCTACAATACATATTGTGTGTTTTTCACTACTTTTATTAAATAATGAATTTTTCTGGCTTCAGAAGCACTGGTATATCTAGTACTGTTGTAGCAAGAAGCACTTATGCTACCAGGCAACTTCTCAGTTTGTTTCTTGATAGCACCTCTCTGCATTCAAGTGTAAGGGTTGTGAGGAAAAGAAAGCGTGTTTTATTTCTGTACTATGAACCTGGCAAAAAAGCCATTTTGTCTATGGCAGCAGGGCAAGGAAAATAATAATGTAGATAAGAATACTAAAGAGCTGCAGCTCTTACACTGCAGGTTGTGTGATAGTTAAGCATTACAAATGCGTGTGGAAAGTGGCACAACTAAAAAGTTGTGACCTTCTGAAAAGCAGCAGAAGGTACAGCCTTGTGAGTATCAGGAAAAGAGAAGCTCTATATCATCCTTAACAGGACACATAGAACTCCTGCTTTGAGCAGTTTCTAGATATGGTTACAGCATATGTCAGTGCCCTTACATCAGGATGTTACGATGCAGTTTTTGTCAGCGTGAGGTAGATGTAACTTCCATTTGTGCTGGAGGAACAAAAAAGGTACATTGACCAATCTCTTTATGTTCAATATCATCTCATGTGAGACCCGAGACTGCATTCTGCCTGATATGAACAAAACATGGCATTATCTCTTTTCTCCTAAAAAGCAACTTTTTCTTATTACATTTAATGCTATAATTTTACTACATTGACCACTGATGTTTTCTGGTAATGATACTGGGGAGTGACTGGAATATAATTTTCCTGGGTTTTGTGGTTGTTATTATCTGTTTGGTTTTGGTTTTTCAATAACTTTCTGTGTTTGTATCACTTCTACACTGGTGAATCCAGCAAGGCAAAAATAATTGCAAGACTTTTATCTCACAGAACACCCATAAAAAATGAGATAAAACTTTGTAATTTTGCTCAGGGGTCCCCACAGGGCATGGGGTGGAGAGGTTGTGTGGTCCTAATGGGGACTAAAGGACCGAAGTGTCTAAAGAATCTTTCTACTTCCTGGCCCCACTCCAAGGTCTCCACTACCAGCAATGTACAATTGAAGGTCTTTTTTCCTTTCTTTCACAGTATGTCTGCATCTGGTACATCTCAGCAGTACATTCATTCCTCATTTTTAATATTAGCCACCCACAACCAAGCCCCAATCTGAACATCATGTGCCATATCAAGCTTTTGTCATGACTTTTATGGCAACCCTTGCATTCCCCTCACTCCTCCTGAGTGATATCTCCTGCTATAACATAAGATCCTCAGGGAGGAGCTATCCTTTAACTTGCTGTAATCATTCTGCTCTCCTGCCATGAATAAAAAATAACAATGGTGGATTGCAGCATGCATGGTATGAACGATGTGCTTGCCAAGAACTGAGGCTTGATCCATGCGATCCTAAAAAGAATGGCTCACTGTATTTAGCACAGTGCTTCAAGTGATTAATCCAGACAAAAAAAAAAAAAAAAAAAAGAGGGAAAAAAAAAAGCTGTATTGATTTTTTTTAATTTTTTCTTTTTCAAGGCACATGAATATTTTTTAAAAATAAGTTTTAATTTTGCTGAAGCCCAAAGCCTTGGAATTGAATTGTCTACTTTTTAGTAGCCCTTTGATGACTTGTGATCAGTAATGGAAAAAACAATATAATGTAGTGTACTGCTGTATCAAACATATTTGCTCAATAATCTTTGGTATCCAGGAGCTTATCAGAAGCCTCATATCCAGTACAGGCTGCTCTGGGTACAGCCTGGTGTTTCACATTGAAGCAGTATAGAGTCCAAGCCATACATGTTCAGAGAGCTGCAAACAGACAGATTTTCATACATCTGTATTGCCAAACTTATATCTTCAGAGCTTGTTTATCTCTTCAGTATGGAGCAGCTCTACCAGGAGGCTACTTAGAGAGCAGAATTGCTAGGCTCGGTCCCATTTGACCCTAAAAATTGCTTTCAGAAGGAAAAAGCAGGGCCAGTGCGTTAGCAACCAAATTCAAAACAGATTCTAAAGTACATCCTCAGGTAGTACTATACACATCTTTCATATGTATGTACACGAGTGGTTGTCTGAGAAAAAGCATGAGATCAGCTGTAATTTGTGCAGAGACAGCCAGACTTTCATGAACCATGGAGCCAAATAAAACGTGAATACTTTCCAAGAGAAAACATCGTAGCTAAGTCTCAAAGGTAAATAAAATCTGTCTAGATTAATTTAACATCTGTAGGTATCTTTCTAAATGAAAACATCATAAGCATAATATATATACCAGCTGTAAAACATCTATTTCTGTGAAAAACGTCAGTATAAGAGAGAGGGGGAAAAAAGGTTTGGTTGTTCCAACTGTGCACTTCTAGGAACTGCAGTTTTAAAAAAAACTCAGCATTGTATTAATCTTTTTGTTTTTAATCAGAAATTAAATGAGTTTAGATTAAGAACAGTTTGATTTGGCTCAAGCCTCTAAAAAATGGGTAATTCACTTTTATTACTTAATTATATCTATTTTCCTGTATGTAGTTCAGAGGATTCTTTGAAGATAATGACTGATTCAGGTCTTTGACTTTTCTGCAGCTAGTTGCAAATGAAAGCTGTTAAGATATCTCAGAATCTGTATGCTATCCATAGACTATCTACAGAACTGAACAGTGTGAGATGTTTGTCCCAAAGAATTGCCCTTGGTTGCTCAGGTAAACAGGAGCAACAACTCTGATATAATTACTTTGATGGAAGTCAATTAAAAATGTGTAAAAAAAAAAAATTGCAGAATAAATACGGCTTTAAGAACTGATTCAAAGATGGCAGGAAAGGACAATGGGAGGCTTGCTAAGGGGAACACTGCGCTAGTGTAGCTTAGAGAAGGCGGGGAGAAGAGTAACTAACCTTGGTCATATGGAAAACCAAACCCCACCAGTGATTTCAGCCACTCCTTGATCTACTTTTAAACATCTCAATGAGTGGCCTTTGCCACCTTCCTCCCAGGTGTGGTTTAACAAACAACTGAACTGATGTAACAACTTACAGCCACGATGGGGAAGATTCAGCTTCCCCCTGCCCTGGCTGAGGCCATCTCTTCTCCTGTGGGCCTGCTCTGCTGTCTGCTGTCTCCTCGATGAGTCAGCCCAACTCATGGACCTACAGAAAATTATCTGGTCTTTTGCCAACTTAATGAGTGAAAATTTGACTAAGATTAACCAAAGTTTTACTCACTTGGTTAATCTTTGTCAAATTTTTACTTGCTTGGAGGTCTGAAAATTGCTAGAGCCCAAAGAAGGTAAATGATAGAGACATGGGCCTGAAAAAAGGGCAGGAGGAAATGGAATTTTCTGTTTTCAACATTGCTGAGTGGCAACATCGACATGATCCTAAAGGACTACTCTGTTGCCATAACCACCATAAAGTACAACTCTGGAGCCTGAGACACGTTGTTTTGAGGAGTTGTGGAGCCTCATCCTTGGGGAACTTCAGAAATAGCTTGGATATGGGCCTGAGCACCTTGCCCTGAGGAACTCTGCTTGAGCAGGGGTGGGACCTGCTGACCTCCAGAGTCCCCTGCCAGCCTCAGCCACGCTGTGATCTTGTCACTCATTTTCCATTCTTGAAATTAAACTATGGCATTGCCCTTCAAAATAAGATCTATTTTCAGTTTGCATTCTAATTGGCTTTGGTTTGTTTTTATTTACAGCTAAATCCTTGTCTTAGAGCACGGCAATATGTAATAGCTAATCTAACTGTAAAATCTCAGGTGGAGAGACAGCACTTGTAATTCTACTGCCAAGCAATTAAGTGATGTCAACACCCTCACACCCTTGATTAATCTTAGCCTCATTTACCCCACGATAAAATAGCAGTGCCTTGTCTTCACCCTATTTTTCCAGCGGTGCAGGGTGCTCACTGCAAGTATGTTGCAGCAAAGGCTTTTTTTTTTTTTCTTTCAATGACAAACTTGCTGACATTTGCAAGTGTGAGAGGAAGCATTATCTTTTACACAGCTTCAACAGGCTAACTCCTAGAATGTAAACATTTCAAGGATAGGGTATGTATACAAAGGAAATTATTTTCTTTCTAGAGCAACTGGAAATAAATTAAAGGTATATTGAGCAAGCTGATACATTTGAAAATCCTAGCCTGGACATTAAATAAATATATGAAATATTACACCACAGGATAAACAGGATAAACAGCAAATATTTCGAGTTCTTTAACAAATATTTGCAGACATGCACGTGGATGGACCAAGTAATCAAAGAAACTGCAGTAGGGTAGCATGATTTAAAACAGATGCAAAATCTGTATGAAGTCTCTAAACACTCTTGTACCATGCTTCTTGTACTCAGGTTCTTCTGGAACATAACTTAGTCATGTTGTGTGTCCTGTTCCTGGTGCTTCCTGTGGCTTGGGAACCTTTGAGATCTCCAAAAGAGGGAATCCTCCCAGTAAGTACATGCAAACCCTCCAAGCACTGAATAGCTGGTAGGAGAGCAACTTTGGAATATTCGCTGCTTTTCTTTCGAACAGGTGAAATTTTATCTGCCTGTTCCTGGAGCCAAGTGCAGCAATAAGTTGTTACCTCAAGCTGAGGTTTACAAGGTAAAAAGGGATAGCAGGGCATAATTATATTGATATAGGTAAAATAATAATTTAAAAAATGGGGAAGCTCCATAAAACGATTGAGTTAAAAACTGACCATTTAGTGACACACATACAAGGAAAAGCAGACTAGAAAGGCCTGTTGTTCACAGAATGTCTTTCTGTTGCTTTTTAAAATTAACATTTCCACATTTTTATCCTGGCTTTCACTTCCTTTCAAGCAAAGTGACCTGAGAAAAGGTTTCTTTGTCTGTGTTGTTTTTGTTTTTTTTTTTTTTAACTGGCAAGATGTTAACATAGGGATTATTATGAGAAAAGAAAAGATGTTAGAAGATAGGCTGAATATTGCAAATATTATAGAAAAGCTTTGGAAAACATGCTAGATTCATATCCAGCTCTGAATGCAACAATTTTTATTTCTTGCTGGTTTAGAATCAATTCATTTACATGTGTTTTCCAGAAGCGAAGGAAGCATTTCAGACACAGTTTCATTAAAGAGAAACAGGTCTATCTGCACAAGGATCTGTCATGTGCGATTTTGTTTACTTCTGTCCATTTGCTAACCTCAGACTTCGGTGAGTCATGGTATTTTTACTGCCATACTATCCATTCCATAGGCTTTAGCACACACCTCCAGTTAATTATTAACAAAGTCCAAAGGTATCCACCCCTCTCCCACGCAGATATTCCTACTAAACACAGCTCCATAAGATCTTCTTACTTAAAACTGTTCATTACAGTTTGGACAAATACAGTGTTAAGGAGCTGATGCTTTGGTGTCGGTGAAATACTTCCTTTCCCCGTTTCCATAAGTTCAGTGGGTTTGAATGTCACGGTTCCTGCTGCTGCTTGCATATCCAAACAAAGAGGACATGCAACAGTCCTGAAGACATTTACCGGCTTCGCTCTTCTTCATCCACTCGAGAATCACCTTCTCTTTCAGGATCCCCTGTAGCTACCTTCTAAAAAAAATGAGCTCTTTTCTCTTTCCCGATTCTTTGGCTCACTCACTGCTGTCATCCCCTCTGTTTCTTTGGCTAGGCCTGACTGTGATTTGGTGCCAGGCAGGTGCCAGCGGTACTGCAGATGGAAGAAATCAGACAGCGTTTCTTCATCACAGCACACGGTCTCTCCAGTACATGGGGCATATGCCAGGAATCAGATCAGGAAATGATTTTTATGTCCTGCAGCTTTTAAAAATTATTTCTCAGCTGAACAGTTCTCCTGATCTGGTGCACAGAATGGCTCTAAAAGTTGCTGGTAGTGAGGGAACAGTGAGAACGTAGTGATGAGATGCTCCTGAGTCTGCAGTATCGGGAAACTATGGCCTTTTTGCTGCTTGCTTCAGATGAGCTGGCTCTGAACATCTAGCAAGAAATAAGCTTGTTGATACGTCCTGGCACAGTAAATCTGCGTGCATTTTCAAATCTCATCTCTCCTCTTCCACAAAACAAGATATCCTGTTTGGAAATTATTTTGTCAAACATTTGAAACAGTTTTGGAAGCACTGTCTTGCTTTCAAAAACCTGTTAATCGTGATTTTCACATGACAAAGCAAAACAATTTAAACAACGGTGAGAAATACCTCAATAAGGTCACGGTCAATTGAAGTGCGAAGATAAAATCAGCACCTGAAAAGGATCAGCCCAACTGCAAGCTTCTTTTACTTAAAAGTCTGATCTGCAGATAAGTAATAATTGAGTAAAGAGCCCAAAAATGAAACATGTGATTGTTCTTCATAAAAGGCTGTTCTAGCATGTGCTCAAAGTATCACTCATGAACGCTGGAAAAAAATGGGTGTAGCACAGTGAGAGTTAGTCATGGCCTGGAAAACAGTGTAGGAAAACAATTTAAGCAGAATAGTTACTCAGCTAATTGCTTTGAATAAGTATCAGATTTACACACCCTAGCACCCAAACTCAAAATTTCTACTTGATATGATGTACTTGAAAACCTACACTGACAAAAATATCTTTCTCTTTCTCCAGGTTGGGAAAAAAATAAAACTAGGTGTTTTCAAAGACTGTATTTAGGGTAGCAAAAGCAACTAGAAAAATAAACCACTTGCTTTAAGGCTCTTGGAACAGTGCAAAAGTGTGGTTAGATGGGCTCTGGAAAATGCACTGGAGCGGATACATAGTCCTAGTAACTCTCAGTTTATTTTCAACTTGCTCTCTCCATATGCTGCCACTCTGCCACTCTCAAAGCAGCATGCAACCTGTACTTTCCCTTTAATTGTCTTTAAAAATAAAAAAAAAAAGAGGTCAAACCCAATGCTTAACTTTAAACTCACCTTCAAAAGCAGCTTAAGCCAAGCCACTGGACTTTGCAGGAAAACAAATACAAGTGCACATGACTCACGCTGACTCTGCTTGGGTGCTCCAGCAGTAACATAACTTTTAAAATCACTGCATTTGCTTGCTAAATTAATGTACTTATACCTTTGGTGCATGAAAAATACAGAGTGAAGTGTAATCCCTAGTATGAAGGCAAACAAAATTTCCAACTGTAGTTTTGATTTCTGTGTCAGGGCTGAATTATTTGCAAAGAGCTGAGATCACAGGAAGCTGACATATACATGGTAATTCCTTCCTAAACTCTGCATAATACACGAGAAAAGGCGCATAAACTACTGAAGCTTAGGTTAAGGCTATAACTTAAGCCAGACAAGAATAAATAAGTATTGATCAAAGTATGCTGGGAGAACGTACCCTTTGTGGTGTGTGCTAATCTAGGCATGCAAGGACATACGCATGCGCTGCGTGGGTATTTAAACGGACACAGTACAAGTCTTAAAGAGAACCGACCATAAGCTGCTAACTCTATTAAGAAACATGATCCACCACGCATTCTTTCTTGCTTCTGTGTCCTGTATTGATCTCCAGGAAAATGGTGGATTTGAGCATGATTATTAAAGGACAGTAGGCAGAGCACAGGACATTAGAGGTATTAGAGGAAAGAAGGGTTGGTTGTTGGAAGCCGCCATCAGAAAAGAGTACAGACCTGTTGCAAATGCTGAAGAGGCTTGAGAGGGACAGTAAAGGATAGCTTTAACTGGAGAGTGGGAAGAACGAAGGCCAAAAAATATGTTGCAATAGTAAATAATGAATAAGATATGAATCACAGTGATGGTGCTGTTGACAGAGAGGTTTTAAAGATGTCGCCCAAGAGGAGAACCTCAGTGTGACAAATGAAACACCAAATACAAAATGCAGACTGGGCAGCAGGGAATCTGCTGAGCCAACAGGGCAAAAGCAGGGAAGTGAGAGGCCTGGATAGGAAAAATGCTGTCTTTGAAGCAGGAAACATTTAAATAATATTCATTCTGCTAAATCCTGCTGAATCTGCTAATAGAGTGCCAAGTGAAACCAAAATGCACAGGAAAGGAATCTTACACCAGGGGAGGAGGAGGTTTGGATGAGAGGTAGAGTGTATTTAGGAAGGAACCAAACAGATGATTGTTAAGAGTACTTGCTTGCTCCTGTAAACTATTTTCAATCTAATACTTTCCACGACGGTTGCTTGATATGTTACAGAAGGGTCAAGAGTGGGCTTCCCCTCTGGAAGATCTTGGACAGGGCTTCCCCTTTCATTTACCCATAACGTATGAATCGTCTGTTACTGTAAGAAACGTGTTTGCTCACCAGCAACAGTTTTTCTTAAAACAAAACAAAAAAAAAAATCACCTTTTTATTAAAATGGAGAAATGAATGAGTTACAGCAATAATACTGGGGGAACTATCTCATTAAGCAAAAGGTAAATCCACCAAAAATTCTTTCAATTGTTTTCAATAACAATAGCCAGCCAATATTAATTATGAAAGCATCAGCATGAAAAGGATATTGTTTATTAGAGAAATTCTAAACACTTTGGGCCAAGAAAGGTTAAAAGGTAAGTTTTGAGCAGCAGCATCTTATATACAACTGTTCAGATAGGAGACAGGAAGAGATGTACTGATATCTGGAGCATTTGGTCTTGAAGTTCTGACAAATAATGAACTATTTCACTGGTAAGTAAGAGTAATGAGTAAATTCACTTTCTTGGTCCACAGCTGGACCTTGGACTTGTCTTGGTCCACAGCTTACATCAAGTGGAACAGCACCTTAAACATCTGTAATGAAAATACATATAGTTAAATATAGCTATCAACTTTAGTCTCTTATTTTGTAGGAAAAGTAAACCTTACTTAGACTAAAAAATAATCCAATATCTAGAGAGTTTTGTGGAAAATTGGGCTTGTGTAAACCTGTAACCTGCTTGCTGGCTCTCCCCAGGACTTGCCTTATTAAAATGAGGCAGGTGTGCTTGAGATGATTTATCTTAGGCTGCATTCATTTACCACTCTTAGAAGTTTGCTTTAATATAGCCCAGAGGACTGCAACTAAAGCCAACCAGCCCTGAAAGACAGCCTGCCCTAAAACAGCAGTTAATCTCAGCACAGACCTTTTTGTGAAACTTCTGCAGTGGGACAGCAAGAAAGGTAAGGATGGACTCATCTCACATTTGCCTCTGTTTCGCCAGTTTGCTTGTGTAGGTGGGTTGATTTGGAGAGAAAACCAGTCCTTTAAGAATAATTTGCATATTGCATATGCACGTAAGCCACGTATTTAACTGATATAACTTGTGTTGTCATCTTCCATTTATTATCACTTGGGACTTTTGGCTTCGTGTTATTCTGAAAGATCACTAGTGGGCAGGATTCAGCCTGCACAAAATTATGCACAAAAAGTCTTAAATTACACTCAAAAGTTTCAATATACTTCTGATAGTGACTTCTGTTCATAAAGCTTGCTCTCTTGTGAGAGTCTGGCCATCTCTTTTTGTTTAAGAAGAGTAATTCAGTTAAACTGAAATAATTTTCAGTGAGTGAACAGTAGCTCATCATTAAATCATTAGCCACAGAAGGAGAAATGGAACTTGTGTGCTTTTCCAGCTTATGAAACACTGGGTATGCTGTTTGGGGCTGCAGTTTCTGTTCAGATAAATGCCTAATGGGAAGGCCCCATTTTATGGCTTGTAGTGACCTTGTTAAGAAAGTCTTTCACAATGACACAGCAGAACTGAGACACATTGTCTGTTAAAATTCCTATCACTGGATAAGCAAGAGAAACCACAGCAAATATTTGAGCACAGGGACAGCCCACTTCCTGCATGTCACCAGGAGCTAGAGGAGCTGACAAAGGCACAGCGAGCCTTTGCTGATCCCATTCCCAAAGTTCTGATCCATGGTCTGACTGGATCCACTCACCTTCTTCCACACAGATGCTGCAAGACTCCCTGCCTGTTGTTTAACAGCCAGGAAGACATTCTTGTTTTGCAGATGAAAACATTTTATTACAGAAAGACTACGCGTGATGAAGACCTCTGACAAAATCAGCTAGATGCTGAAAAGATGGAATATCAGCTACTGCACAAGCCTGACTGCTTGTTTCACAACTGTCAATCCATTGAGCAACACCAATATTGTTATTGCACATTAATAGAATGCAACAGTAATTATAGTTTATTCCATCTAAAAGCCTGGTAAATAATCTAATTTCGGATTTCTGAAAGCTTGAACATTTGAACAGCTAATGGATGTTTCAGATATTTAGTGTTATTAAGATTTGAATTGTGATACAAATTTATGCAACTCTATCAGAAAGCTGCATGCAGAATCACTTTCAAGTACCAAAGAAATCAGCAAGGTCCCCCGCATAAATGTTTGAAATGCGAGATGTATGTACTGCAGATACATCCTGCAACACTGGCCATTTTTATGGACAAAACACATTTCATGGAAAAGAAAACACTTCCAGTGGAGGGGTCTTGGGCTATGTGGTACTCTTCACTGACTGCTGCAGACAGAGGCTGCTGCAAGCTTGGCTATCCAAGAGCGTGGGAGGGGGAACCCATGGCTTGTCAACAGGAAATGGCCCACAAATTATTTTAAATTCCAATAAACATTTTTAAGTTTTTACTCGGTGTGGGATCACATTAATGTGCAACCCAGTAAAACACATACGAAACATCTCTTGGTCCTCTGGAAAGATAGCTAAGCTCAAGAGCTAGGGCAAAGCCTAGACAGCCTGGCACACTTCTCACAGGAAAAGCAAAGCCAGGCTGGCAAATCTCTAAAATCTGTAAATTCAAAAGGCAAAAGCCTGCAACTGTAGCTTTTTTTTTTTATTTTACTGTAGTGCTTGTACAGTGCCATCTCCAAGACTAGCAGTAGAAGTATGCATGTGAACAAACCACCTAAAGCTAGGTAAATTTAGGTAGCTTCCTTGAAAAAGGGCAAATTGTAATATTTTTAGGAGCTGATCATTAACTCAAATCAAAATAAAATATATTTGTAATTGTACTGAAGCTTTTCTAAACTGGTTATATTTTCAGGGAAACAAATGAAAAAAGGAAAAACAACAACAACAACAACTGAGCAAAAGCAAACAATGAAAAGCTGATCTTCCCAGATAACATCTCTTACTGTCTCGTTATCAGCTGGGCTCCCTTACATACAGGTTGTATGGAAATACGTAGGTGTTAAAATTGGGAATTAACTTTCTAAACCAGCTAATTCTTGCAGCATTGGGTGTTGGCCTGGCTCGAGCACAACTGGTTGAGAAGTTGGGCTGCCTCCAGAACACATTTGAAAAGGCCTTCAGCTACTGTAAATGTGTCTGCTTTCCTTAGCTTTGGTTTTCTGCTGTTAGCAGCTGCTGTTTATTAGTTTTCACTGAAACACGTTCTCTGGTTGTGCCAGTCTCTATCATTGCTGTTGCAGTGAGTGCCTCAGTATGCAGGTCCACGTGCTTAACCTAGAGGCTGAGAAATGTATGAAACTGAAGATGGTGCTTGCTGTAATGCAGCTGAGTCTCCGGGGCAGAGCTGTCTTTCTTTCCCTTCTGGTCCCGTGTTTCTATTTTCTGAGCTGTAGGAACAAAAATAAGCAGAAGCCAGGAGCGTATGCTGAACACACGTAAACTATCTTCCCTTTGGAAGCACATGAAACAGGTTGTGTTTTCTCCATTTACTACTCCAGACAGTAATGAACAAGAATATGAAATTAACAGCGCAATTATACAATTACAAAAAGCAAGCTACAGATATATATATATATATATTTGTAGTGATAACCGCAACAATTATGAGGATAATGAAGAAATGGAGTATTCATGAAGCAGTCAAGGAGCAGTTAACGAGGGGGGAGGGGAAAGGCTGTCTGCTTTATAAAACCACAGCATCTGTGCTTTGGGGTACCTTGAGAAGATTTAAGGGATTAAAGAAGTGAAAAGTCTTTCACAAAGCTTTGTTTAGGTTCACGCTGTTTTTCAGTGAAGAATAGGGATTTTACACTGTAGACGCTGCCTTTACTTCCAGAACAGAACGAAGCTCCTCATCACCACGTCCTCGGGCCCTACTCAGGCTCCCCCGAGTCGCTGCCAAGGCCCTCGGGGGACAGTCCCAAAGCGGGACGCTAAGACCCCTGCGGGCTTTATTAAGCGAGAAAGAGCTCGGGGTGGGGGCGCGCTAACGCAGGACGAGGCGCGGGCAGCCGCCCGTGCGGGCACCGCGGGGCGGGAGGGCACCGCTCGCTCGCCCCCCTCGTGCCGCCCGAGCGCCGCGCCTTCACGTGAGCGCCCGGCCCCTGCCACAAATAGCTCGGGCGGGTGGATAAGAGAGAGGGCTGCGAGCGCAGACTTTGTCCCCGCACGGCCGCCTCCGCTCTCCGCCGTTCCGCCTCTCCGCGCCGCGGGGCTTTCTCCGCCCGTCGCTGCGAGTTTCAGCGTCTCATTCTCGCCTTCTACCCTCCCGACCTCGGTGAGTACCGGCGCGGGCGAACGGACGGGAATGGAAGCGGCACGGCGCGGAGAGAAGGGAAGAAGGGGGCGAGGAGGCGCCCAGCGCCGCCGGCACTCGCCCTACGCCCGCCCGCAGAGCCAATGGCGGGCGGCCGTGGCGGGGGGTGTGTGCCGCGACCTCACTTCCGGTACCTGTCACCGCCGCCCGGAGCCGCTCAGCCAGGCGCAGCTGCGGGGTACTGCGTCCCGGAGCTCGGGGGGCCGCGCGCTGCGAGGCCGGGAGGGCGGGTGTGGGCGGGGGACGCGACGCCGCCGGCCCCGGCTCCGGTCCCGGCGGCCATGCCTGCGGGCGGAAGGAACGCGCGGCGCTGCCCAGGGGCAGCCCCCGGCCGGGCTGGGGGGGTGGGCGGGGGTCGAGGGCGCGGGGCGGGGGCGCGGGCGGTGGGCAGCGTTAGGGGCTGTGCGGACGCGGCGGGTGCCGGGGAGCGGTCGGGGTGGCTCGGGTCGGAAGGGTCCGTAGTTGGGAGGACCTGGTTCCGGCGTCCCCTGCAGGGCTGTAGAACACCTGCAGACTTTCCTGTTAGCGTCTCACGCTGTTTTTGCTGAAATTCGCGCGCCCTTTGCAGGCAGTAAAGCGGGAAGCCGTAAAAATGCTCCCTTGGTAATAGTTTTGAATCGCCGTCTGAGTGCTGAGGGTACCTGGCGGCGTGCTGGGACCGAGGGCGGCGGTGGCACATGTGATGCGGTCACACGCTGCTCTAAGCTAAACCGGCGTCGTAACCTTTGTTCTCTGGCATAAGGTGTCCAGCCAGCAGCCCTGGGCTCTCAGCAGCTTTTTGTGGCAACTTTCTGGTTTTTACGTAGCGCAGTGTATCGTTTCAGTAGGACGAGGGCACGCGCAGACCTTATCGGAGGTTTGTACAACCGCGTAAATAGCACACCCTCTTGCTTTTCCCATCTTTGGAAGGAGCACTTGGCGTAGGCCAAAAAAAAGTTCTTATCAGTCTGCTGATGCCCCGCATTGACTCTCATCCTGTACAGTCAGGCGGCTTACAGAGTTCTGTTGCCTTGTATAATCCCATGTGTCCTGAAAACCTGGCGTTTTTCTCACCTGCGGTTCAGGCTACTGGGTTTTTTGTTGTTGTTGCTGTTTGCTTGTTCATTTTTCAATATCTTAATTTCCTGTGCATGCCCTTCCAAACTGCAGTGCTTTCAAAGGGATTTAGGAGGTTTAAACCATGGAGTAGAGGCTGTGTTTCAGTTGTTTTCAATAGTTTATGTTGAGTGTTATAAAAACTTTAGGGGAGAAAGCATCCTACAGCACAGCTGTATCCCACAGGATAGGTGGCCCAGGGTATTCCTCTTGTTCCAGATAATGGATTATAGTGCTTACGGTTTACCTGAATTGATCATAGCGGGGAATGTATTTTTTTTATTCTCAGTGTTTTGAGTTTTGAAGAAGCTCTTTCTTCAGATTTGCAAATAACATCTTATTATTATTATTATTTTTTGTTTTTTGACCTCCTGTTTGAAATGTCTTAACTTACCTGCTGAGATATGAGCTATGAGTTGTTATATCTGTTACGAGAGGAACAAGAGAATGCCATACTTGTCTGGAAAAATAAATGCTGAATTTGTACCTATTATAAATGAAAAGATTTTCTTGCAGCGTTTTGGAATTTTAACACTTTTAATCAAATCTGGCGTCTCTTGCAAAATCTCCTTATAGCTTTAATTTGTGTGGTTTTGAGCTGAATGGAGCCAACTTAATCAGACTATAATTTATTTTTATAGCTATGTGTGTGCAGCCTTTTTTTTTTTTTTTTCCTGTAATGCTTGTAACTATGTACATGTTACAATAAAATCTCTCCCTTCGGGGTGTGATTGGTAGCTGAAAAGCCAATTGCAAAGACATCTTGTGAGATGCCTCAAAAACCGTAAGTTTGTCCACATAAACACTTGGACATTTGTAGGCTTTCAGTGAAGTGATCTTAATTGAGTGCTTTTAACTAATTATTTACTTTCAGCCTGGAGGAAAAAAAAAAAGTAAATGCTATTGGGACGTACCAGTCATAGACCCCAGTTAGGTAGATGTCAGTGTAGTCCTGATGTAAAATTAAGCATGTATTAACAGCCTCAGTCATTAAAAAAAAAAAAAATTAGTATTCACCCGAGTGAAAGAAGTGTTTGTTGGTAGCTGTTGTGGGGTTTTTTTGCTTGTTTGTTTTGTTTTTTTCCTGAAGGGACATTAAGAATAAGAAAAACTATTATGTTACACGATATCGACATAAAATTAGATTAGCAAGCTTTCTGAAATTTTGTTGACTTTTTTTTTGATAGAAAGAATATCAGCAGTTTTTTTTTTTGGTTTTTTTTTTTTTTTTAGTGAAGAGCCACTTGCTATCACCAATGTGCACGTGAAATGGAAAGGGAACAGATTATGGAAAGCAGCTTCTGTTTCAACCTTGCAAGATGCTGCGTGAAGTGGTAAGTGAATATGTGGGCTGAGAACTACTTTGGCGATGTTCCTGAACTACTAGAGAAGAAAAAACATTTGAGGTAGTATATCTGTAAGGATAGTAATTGATGTAAAAATAGTCAATTGACCAAGAAAGAAATCTGAATAAGTTGTGCAAACAGTTGATAGAAGGTCATGGAGAACACAATAAGCAAGATTTCCTTATGCTGTGGTGTCCATTTTCTATGTTGAACTTCTACATAGAAGGAAGCGTGTAAAGGTGTTATCTAGAAGAATTCTGAGTTCTTAATATTTTAGAAGTGTTTAAGAGTATTCAGCATCTCTCAGGACTAGGCCTACAAAGTTAAATATTGAACAACTCTTCTTTGAAGGAGAGCACTGAATAGTGACTGAGTGAAAAAGTACTTATCCTATAAGCGTAGGCTCTAAATCAGCACTAGACTCAAAATCAAGTGAAAATCGCTCTGTCTGAAAAAGTGTGATATTTGACATGTTTGTCAAACTTAATATGGATATAGGCAGATTGCTGTCTGACCAGATTGCATGTGGCATTGAGATGTTGCCAATTGTGATTCGGCTTCCTCATTCCAGTTCTAATGGTTTCTGCTTATGAAACAGTATTTATTTATAAGTGCCTTGCATATATATTTTAAATATCTGTGAAGTATAATTTGTATCCAATGAAGGGCTCTTTATGCACAGATTATTATAAAATACTGTTCACCAGTTCTCTAATCCTGATTTAGGCTTGTTACATCACTGTGTTTCTTCACTGTGTTTTAAAGTCCTCTACATGCAAGCTGTGGAAACTTGTTTGTACTTTACAGGTTGAAAGATAAGAACTAGCAAAGGGGATAGTTCATTCTGCTGTACTACATTCACTAAATGTATAATTTTAGATTCAAGTTTCTCATATCCGTGGAAACGCTGACAGCGTGAGATATATTTGCAAGCATTTCGAAGGTTAGCTGTCCCTCTCTAGAACTGCTGGTACACAATAATATTTGGTTTTCTTGTTTAAATTTATTTATGAACGCAAAGATTAATTATTATTAAGCTTTCATAACAGCAGAAGAATCTTGGTCAAAAAAAAAAACACAACAGAATCTGCCTTGAGAGTAGTTTCTTGGCTCTTAGCAGCTGCTGAAGTTGTAAGGTTCCAACCAGATGTAATGCATGTGAAAACAAATTAATCCAATATTTATCTATTTCGTATTTTCGTATCTCTATAGTCCAGTTTGTTGGTAAGTATGTAAAAGGGAATCAGAGCAGGTGTTTGGTGTGCAGGTGAATTGCTGGCTGAATAAATTATTCTTCTAAATGTGTAAAATATATATATATGTATATATATGTGTGTATTAGAGCTTAGAGCATTTAGTGCTGTGAGTAGCTTAGAGTTTTATGAGTTCTGCATCAAAAAATGCTATCACTATCTGTCCTAATGTTATTTAGATTTACAACAACAACAACAAAAAGTCATTTGAAACTATTCTATTAAGGCTTTGAAAGAGAGTTTACTTCTTGTTGGATATATCTACATATCTAGCACGGTGACACTGTCTGAGAAGGTTCTAAATCTTCATGGTAGAGTTGTATTGTAATTCGTTGCTTTTAACACATAGACTGCTACATGCCTGTTTTATTTTAATTATTTACCAGAAATGACTGATAAAACAATTCACAGAAGAAATCACTGAACTTAAACCAGAATGTGAGTGTCCAGATGGTAAGAACTTTCATCTATTAGTAAAACTCTTTGAAAGTGAGGGGTTCTATTACTGTTGATGCTTCCTAGTTGCCTGTTAGTTACAGATTCAGCAAGAATGTTACTAAGCACATGGCATTAGTGTAACATTATGGGCTTATGGAGAAGAAAACAAAACCTTCTCACAGCTTCATTCAACGCCTATGCAAAATGTTTCCCAGTGTACTTAGAATGAAAAATATAGTATGAAACCACTTGGATTTGAAGGTGGAAATGTGGACATGGTGAGTGCTTTGTCAAAAGAGGCTGATTTAGAGATTCCTGGTTTATTGTCAGACAGTGCTTGATGGCATTTTTTGCCATGAGGCTGGTGAACTTTCTGTTACAACACTCTACAAATTTACCCACTCTCATGTGAAAATAAAACAAAATTTCAGCCCACAGTTCCTCGTGAATATTGTGGGGTTGTTGGCAGTTTTCAGGGCAGGATAAAAGGAACTACACATTGCCAGTGTAAACATTATGTTTCTGATGAAGGCTAGAACTAGATTTGACAAGAAGGTTAGTAGTACTGAGAATAATTTGAAAAAATAACTGGCATAGTTATGCACAGAATATTGGATACTGACGTTTGGTCACTATAGTTGGAAAAAGGTTGAAAGTGGATCTTCAAATAATTTTTAGTCTGTAGATACATACAGTTTGGAGTCCGTGTGCTGTGTTACTGGAGTTTTCTGGGTGGATTTGTGGATTTATTTATTTAATTCTGACAGGTTAGTTACAGAGAATTTTGCTCTGTGAGTATACTTATATTATAAAGCTGTACATGTCTGAAGTTTGAAAACGGTTTAGTTGTATGCTCATATTACATGTAGCTGTCCAAAGAGAAGAGCATGTAAGAATTTTGAGCTGTTTTTTACCTGTGAAAATAATTTTTATTATTTTATTTAATTACTTATTTATTCTCATCGGAACAAGAGATGCAGGCCAGACTGACTAGAAATAGTCAAGTATTAGCTTTACAAAACAGGTAGCTGTGAGATGAGAGTAGTTTTTAGCACAAGATGCTGCTTCTGAAAAAGGCAGCAGCTGCTACTTCTTATGTGCTCTGCTTCCATAGAGATATACAGTGCCTGTACATAAACAGGCCAATGTTTTCAAACAGCTGCTAAATGTTGAGCTCTTATGTGTGTGTTTGGGGCACCTGATTTTCAGCATTCTGCCATAATTCTAGGGTTACAGCAAATTGCATTTTCTCAAGGTTATAAATCCTATAATAATTTCTGTGAGAATTCTTCAATAGCAGTTATCCTTTAAGAATACAGAATTGCTCATTTTGCTGCTGTCAATCATTTTATTTCTTTCCTACCTGGTGTGTGTGTGTGTGTGTGTGTGTGTGTGTGTGTATGGAGAAAAAAAAATAGTATGGGATGTCTCCTCTCTATTGTTCCTGAGAGCCCTGCAGCTAGAAGTGCGATTGCACGGCATGGCTTGAACTGATCTGGCAATTGCTGTTGAAGATCAGTCATGCTCCCGCTCGTGCTTCTCTCCTTTGCTGTCAGCTCTGTGGTTCTGTCCCTCTTCACTGCTGCCCTTTAGTGAGTCCGTTCAGCTATCTCTGTCTATTTACATTTTTCCCATGTTATGTTTTACTGGAGCCAAATTGTTTCACTGAGGCTGTGTCTATACTAGGTAATAAAATATGACAGGGGCTGTTCTCTGGACTCAGAGCTAAGTGGAAAGGTTGCACTCTAGCTTGGGCTTCCTCCCAAACCAGAGTGGCTGCATCTGAATTGCCAATGGAGAGCAGTTCACTGTTTGGCCTCTGCTGTCCCCTTAACCCTGCCTGAGCATTTATCTGGGAGAACACCAAGCTGAGATGGGCCAAAATGGTGTCAAAGAGAGCACTAACAGTGTGGCTGGAGCCTGTACTCTGACTTTGTTTTATTTACTGCTGTACTTGTGGGCAGGGAGATCAGATGGGTATGAGAGCCAACACAAGGGCAGGCCAGGACTGCAAGGCTGGAAATGAAGGAGAGGGAAGGTGAGGGACTGACAGTGTCAGGGAATGATGGCAGGAGTATTGTTCTGATGTCAGGGAGCTATTAGATTACTTAAGCTGGCTGTACCCTTAATGTAACTTTATTTTGCAGCACCAAACTTCTGCTTGACTCTGCAGAGGGCTATAAATGCTGTATCCCTATAGCTGATTATTCAAAGTTTGATCAGTCAGCTAAAAGGTCTCACAAAGCGCATTGCAAAGTAACGAAAGCATATATATATATATATGACTTCATAAACAAGATTTTTTTTTATCCTGACAGTTTCATTAGTCTGATGGGTTTTGTTCCACCTTTCTGTAACGTAGTTTTTAAAAAAATCAAAAATAAATAAATAAAAATGGGGAGTGGTGGAGTGGCAGGCAGGCAATAGTGACGATGCTGCACTGAATACAGTGCTGTTAAACCAGTAGGTAGATACCCTTTATGCTTGCAAAGGGCAAACGGAGAGCTTAGATGTTAGGAAAATAATTGGTTGTATTTTGATGTTTTTGATCACGCAGGAGTGAGAGGCTTGTGATCTATGTACTGTAGCGAGTGACCTGATTTAGAACTGTGAAGTCATGTGAACCAAGTATATCCTCTATCTGACTTGTCAGTAGCCTGGAAGTACAAGTGCTTGATGTCCATTTGCCAAAAAATGTAGATCTGTTGCATTCATACCCGCTGACAGGACTCCAGTTTGCAATGTTAATTCGTTGTAGGCTTTGTTTCTGTGATAGAATGAATGTGAAGAAAAACTTCTTATGGCAGGAATTTCTAAATTACAGGAACAAAATGGAAATGAAAGAATTTTGTTACTCATTGCACTCTAGGTACACAACCTAGAGTTGTGTACACAACCTAGTTGTGGCATGCCATTAAATCAAATTTAGTTTATTTTTAGCAGGTTTTTTTTTTTGTTGTTTGGTTGGTTTTCGTTTTTGTTTTAAATTTAAATGTAGTCACTGAGCGATGAAAGCCTGTAAAAATACTTTGAAGGAGTGAGTAAAATCAATACCTTGAAGAATAAATAAACCAGCTTCCAGATGCTGTGTATAGAAGGCATTAGAGTTTGCCTACTGGTAGAAGAGTATGAAAGCTAACTCACTGGGATTTCTCAAATTTCAAAAGAAGAAGGGGACTTAATCTGTAGTATTTTGTAGGACGGTCAGTCTGTTCTATTGGATAAAAGTCTTAATAAGTTGAAATTTGATTATCAGATATGTCTTGCTTGATGTCTGGGCAAGGAAGTGAAGTTTATCAAGTGAAATAAAATCACAGAAAACAGACAGTGGTGTTCTTCTCCTCTAAGAAAGCAAATTCAGACTTCTTGAATCTCTTCCAGAAACAGATGTAAATTTCACTGTAGCTTTTCAACTAGCAAATAATCACGGTCTGTTATGTTTGATAACGAATCGTGGAGGGGGTTGCAGATGGTGAGAAGAGTGCAGCTGTGCAGATACTACAGGGGCTGAGATAGAAGACTGGAAGACTCAAGCAGATGGAGGTGTTTTGAGGGTGGGTTAACATGGCTCATGAAAGAGAAGGCTAAGACAGCTGAAAGAGTATTGAAGCTAAGCGTGCTGGTGTGAAGCCAAAAACTGAAATTTGAGGTTTGGAGATGGGGAGAGTGCTGGAGGCTGAAAAGAAGATGTACTTGAGGAAAAAAAAAAAAAAAAAAAACTTTTTTAGTGTTGCTGATATCTAAATCAGAAGCTGCAGCATTATATGTTGAAGTAACTAGGTGTTTGTCCCAAGCCAAAACAAGGAGACCGAGCCAAGATGGAACTTTAAGCTATAGATGAGGCTTCCTTTTAAACAGGTACCTTTCAAAGGAATGCTGAGCATCTGTAGGAGAGCTACTCTAGTTGTACATACAGATGCAAAGTTGTGGGGTTTTTATTTTGATTTTTCAGGATAGGGCCTGTATGGTAAAATCAGAGATGGCAAAACTGGGGAGTTTACCAGGTGAGGAAGCTGTGTCTGACA
The DNA here is from genome assembly GCA_035772895.1 of Perdix hodgsoniae. Taxonomy (NCBI): domain Eukaryota; kingdom Metazoa; phylum Chordata; class Aves; order Galliformes; family Phasianidae; genus Perdix; species Perdix hodgsoniae. The sequence continues at coordinate 6,682,350 of JAPSGF010000041.1, forward strand.
GGTGCCCTAAAAAGGGGAGACAGCAAGTCTCAGGTTGTGATTGAAGGACAGATAAGATTCAATCAAAGCTTTGTGTTATCTTCAAGATAAAAGGAATAATCTTGAAACAATATGCTAGAGAATCCAAATCATCCTTCACCTTCTTGCATTAAGTAACTTTACTTGAATCCATCTTTTTGCCTTTTTTTCTCTCTGTCTTTTTTGTTGTTGTTGTTTTTGGTTATTAAGTATTGTTTCAAAACAATAGCTCTTTGCTTTATTTGGGAAGAGTGTTGTTATTACAATCCCTCTAAGAACTACTATTTTTGCCTACAAGTCAGAAGTCCATAACCAATGTGATTATTTAACATTATTTCAAGGACAGCCAATTGTCTTTTCTTAATAGAGTATGTGATTAGGAGTGAAGGATCCTGTGAAACTGTAGAATACTTCAAGTACTGACATAACTTCAAGCATCCATCATACTGTTTCTGTGCTCTACAGATCTGAGTAAATGTAAAACTAGCACTGAAAGCAAACTGTAATATATATATATTTTAAAGGGGAGTAAAATATCAGAAGAATTATGCTTCTAAACTGCTACGTTAATAACCATCTTCAGGATTATTTCCTCATATCTTCTAGTCTAGTTACTTCAGAAATTCAAAAATATGCATTAGAGTCTGCCTTCCTCTTCCAATGGCTTTGAATCTGTAAGTCTTCAAACCCTCAATTTGACAAATGAGTGATGGTTGCAAAGGCTTTGAAGTAGTAGAACTTCTATAAAAGTTGGAAGCCGGAAAGAAGAAAGGAAAATGTGTTATTGACCCCACTGAGGAAATGATGCAATATGAATTTGAAAATTATCTGTACTCTTTGGCCTGTCAATTGCCAGTTGGCACAGGAGCAGTAGTGAGCCAGTTGCAACATGCAGCTCTGAGCCAGCTGCAGCATATGCACACTGTTTGTCCAGTCAGTAGTTCAGAGATGTTGTGTGGGGAGAGGTAGCTGGAAGTATGGTGAGAAAAGGAACCATAGGGAGACACGATAGGATGATGTAGGGTGACAGTGAAAATATTATGACTTTGAAAAGTAATCGGTAGAGATCAAAGCTTTTTATTTCTTCTTACAACAGTTGCCCTTTTCCCAGTGTTTCAATGCTACTGATAGTAAAAAAAAAAAAAAAATTACCTTCCGCATTTGTATACTGTCACAACCTAATTCTGCCAAGTTTTTGTCTCATTGTTTGAACTCATGAAGTTATGTAAAACTTCAGAAATCTCATTAGCAGGTAACTCAAATCTACTTGGTATCCTTAAAATGTTTTAGACTGTATTGCAGAATATCAGGCCTGGTATTAGGTTATATTCAGCTGAAGTATTTTTGTTATAGGAACATTTCTTTGCTGTCTTGAATAATCAGCAAAGATGAAGATGATATCATAAAACAGTTTCTCAGCCTTCATTTTACTTTAAACTGAAGGCAGATATTTCTATTTACAACACAGTGAGAATTCCTAGTCTTAGGAGTATGTTATTACCAGTCCTACCAATAAGGTATTATTAACAACACATAGCAACGTGAATTCTTACATACTGGTCTGTAGGAATGCATTTTAAGACATCTGTACATACACATGAACCGTAAAGACTGTTGCAATATTATTGAAAGTTTTATTGAAATGGTTTCTCACTGAATCATCAAAGTCTTCAGTTGATTCCATAAATTAACGACAATTGATCTTATTATCTTTTTATAAATATTTTCTGTCTAAGGCATCTCATTTGTTAGCAGGAGCTACTGGACATCTTTGTGTTACATCTTTCTGAATAGGACAATCGTGTGTTTTGGTTGGTTTTTTTTTTTTTTTTAATCAAGTACATGAACAAGTAAAATTTTTGAATTATAAATGTTCATATTACAGTATCATCAGTAAGTGTAATGGAAAGCAACCAAGAAACTCGCCTGACACAGCCTCTGTATGTGTTGGATTATAATTTCAATTGGCAATTTTATTTGCACAGATGTCTTTCATTTTTAACCTTCTGAAGTTTATTTTTACCACATGTAGTAAAAATGTGCTCTGCAGGAGACTTAGCAAGAGGCTTACATTTTATTTACTCAAAAAATGATTATATTGAAGATAATCATTTAGTCACCATGTTAAAATGCAATTTGTATTTGCCTCTTGCTCTTTTATATCTTTATCCTTCAACAAATGACGTTGCTGTAGAATGTCAGAGCATGGTTAGAATGTTGTTGAGAAGTCATTTTGCATAATCTAAGATGCATTACTCACACGTGCAAGGAAACAATTGCAACATTTCAATTTAGTCTCAAGGATCTGGTTTCCAATGAGGAGCAAGTTAGGACAGATGTGTAGGCTGTTTGTAAATGCTGCATGCATAGAAACAGACCTTGACTTGAACATTAAACCTTACTTGTGTATGTATGTGTATGTATGTATGTGTATGTATGTGTATATTTATTATACATATACATATTAATATACCTTATTTATACATGTATATGTATATATTTTTTAGAAAAGAGCATTGAAAATAGTTTAGGGCATCTAATATATGCATGTAGTTCATAAATAACAATCTATTTGTTGTTGTTTCCTTTGTTCAAGTTGTTTTAATTCTGGACATAGTATACATAAGTTGACTTTAACTGTGAATTAACTCAGACTATTGGCTTAGGTAATTAACTTGTCAGTATCACAAAGATAGATAAGGAGTTTTGGGACAGATGGGGAAAATCAGAGAACTTTGAGTTGATAACGTGATAATAAAAATACAGCAGGTAGTCAGAGGACACATCTGAGTGAATGTGACCTTGTTCTTGGATCAAATAGCAAATACATAAATGTCATGTTTGTCTGAATGTGACCTTGCATTGGTTCAAGTATCAGTCATAAATCAAATCCTTGATTTTAACATACATGTATAGAAAATGGCCTCTTAAACAGTACATCATATCTTTGGTTGTTGTGGTCTTCAGATATAAGTGTTTGGCAAAAACAAAAAGTGGTTTTGTGCACTAAATTGTTTGAGCTGCATTACCTTCATGGTGCTGTCATAGATGATTTAGAATCTGTAAAAGTTTGAACAGCAAATTGCTATGGCTGCTATGATTAACACGTAATCATTTGAGTCTCGCTCAAGTATGGAATGATACGAGTGTAATGTAACAGTGACCTGAAGAGATATGGACATTGATACAGCATTGAATAAAGAGTAAATCTGGAGATTATGTGGAGAGAGGAAAAGAAAAAAAGGTAGAGTGTGTTGCAAGCACAGAAGTATATATAACAGTGGAGTTTTTATTAGAAACTGTGGTGGGCTGTTAGAAGTACATGGGGAACTGTATTTGAACTTGAAAGAGTGCACGTATCAGAGTGCACTGGTACACCAACTACACTATAGCATAGAGATTACTGAGTTGTTGCTGTGGGTTTAACTGCTGCAAATCCTTGAAGTTCTTTTGAGTCTCTTGTTTAAAAAAAAGTTAATTTATGTCCATATTTATGCATCAAAATGCTGGATATTGGTAACTCCAGTCTGAATATTTGCTATATGTACGTTGATAACTAACATGGTAAACTGAATTATCTTCCCACATAGTGTTGTCTTGGCAGGTGTTGTTTGTTTTTGAAATGCTAGTTATAATGTGCCTGTTCTGTGTAGGTTGCTCTGAAAGTAGTACCTCCTACTTATTTCCATGGAAACTACGCCAGTTACAAAGAGCTCAATAGCACTATTCGACAGAGCAAATTCTCTTCTCCAGAATACTATTTTTCAACATATTTGCTACCACTAGCTATACATTTCTGCCAGTGATGAACAAGAGCTCTTCGTTTTGTGGTGTGACAGCTGCGCATGGCTGTCTGAAATGTGGCTTGTCTTTCAGATCGCTGTCACCACTGCTGAAACACACCACCCACTGTCTCACCGTGTTAACATTCATGGTTTGGTCTCAGTAGATGTTTGGCAAGCACCAATGAATGTCAGTGGGTACATACATTTTTTTTCGTGGTGGAATTCACTGACACACCTCTGCTTCGTAAGCATTCCAAGTCAAACACCATTTTGTCAAGACTGCCCCTCTGCTGCCATCTGTCATAGAATGGTAGAACTGTGGAATCATTTGAGCTCAAAGGGACCTTTAAACATGAGATAGTCGAACACCCTTGCAATGAGCAGGAACATCTACAGCTAGATCAGGTTGCTCAGAGCCCCATGCAGCCTGACCTTGAAGGTCTCCGGGGGTGAGCCTTCACCATATCTCTGGGCAATGTGTTACAGTGCTCCATTACCCTTATCTTAAAAGCAAACAAACAAAATAAATACATTCCTTATATCCAGTCTAAATCTTCTCTCTTTCATTTTGAAACTGATTTCCTTGTCCTATTGCAATAGACCCTGCTAAAGAGTCTATCCCCTTATAGCACTCTTTTCAGATACTAAAAGGCAGCTCTTAGATCTCCCTGGAGCTTTTTTTTTTGTCAGGCTAAGCAGCCCCAGCTCTCTCTGCCTGTCTTCATAGTGGGGAGGGTGTTCTAAAGAATGGAACCTTGGAGCCAACTGTTGCACAGCAACAAAATGTAATGGAATGTTGTCGGTAAGGAATATTGCCTCTACTGTTATACCACCAATATCCACTTCTGACACTGTAGATCAGCAGAAAAAATTAGGAGACCTTACTTTTGGAGCTGCCCTCATCTAAAACTAAGCAATCATCAACCATGTGTCAGAGGTCGTTATTTGGTATTAAAGTGGAATCATAAAATGGGTAGCTGGAGGGGGGGGGGGGGGGGGGGGAATTACAAATTGATATTTTGGAGAATTTCTAGGGATTTCAGCACAGAAGTCAAAGCAATAGTAAAGACGTTTCCCCCCATATTTTTGAGTTAAGACTTTGGTGATGCTTGTTTTAGAGTTGGGTATCTTCTAGAGATCTTACTGGGTTGTATTGTAGACAAAAAAATGCGACTTGAAGAAAACGAAAGTGAAGGATAACAGTCTTGATTACAAAAAACCTTGACTAATGCTTCATTCCTGACTACTGAAGTCTTACAGAAATTTAAAGGATTCAGGTTTTTTTCAGTTTTTGAAAGAGAGATTTAAATGTTTTACTTTGACATATAGCGATTTCTGACAAAAGTTTATGTTCAGCACTCATTAGGGTGAAAATAGCTCTGATCTTTCTGTTCCAAGAAATAGCTGAATTCAAAGTTTTCATCTAGAGGAGGGAAAAAAAAAAAAGAAAGAAAAAAGAAAAGCTCTCTGATTGTCATATTGTTATTCCATACATGCATGCAGATTTGAAACTATTTCAGCTTCGTATCAGTTCAAGCAACAATACAGTCTCCATTCTTTACAGAAATGAGCTAAGTGAAACAGAATTCTTCTTTTATCAGAAAGGCCTAGATGCCTTTCTGTTTGAGTACTGTCATATTTGTTACATCTGATGTCTATTTATGTGGAAGAAAGCAAGCATGACTTCAGATAAATGTGGACTTGAGGCAGTAGACCTGTAAGTCTCGTCTCTGGAGCCTGAAGGCAAGGTTGCAAAACCTTTGTGTCCCATTGCTGACAAAGTCAAATCTGGCTCCTGTTGTTCAAGAGGTTTGCAGTGGCTGATTTAAAGACAGGCTTTGGATCCCATCATACTGATAACTTAGAACTGTGATATGTCTTCATATCATAAGTCCAGATCTGTCTGATACAGGTTGACTAGTCTAATGTTGTGGATCAAATACAGAATTTGGATGAAATATATTTTCAGATGTAATATAAAGTCAGTATAAATGTCATGCATGTAAATTCAGAGTGTTCTCAACTGAGCACCTAGTTCCTGACTTCTCTCCCCCTTAATTCAGGGGGAGGGTTGTTGAATTCCAGTTTTCCTTTTAGAAAGCCATTACCTTATTCTTTCTTTGAGTGAGATTATACCTCACAGGGTTTCCAGAATTGGAATTCTTAACACTGTTTTTTGTTGTTTTGTCTTTTTTGAACAGGAGGAGGTGTGATGAGGGTGGAGCGTGTTTCAGCTGAGAGTAAATGCCTGTACCTTCCATTTACTTGGTTTCCATGAGAGTTTTACTGTTGGAAGAGCAGTGGATAACTGGGATAGGCGCAAGCTCCCCTGCTGATAGGAATGTTATGTGGCCATATCAATAGATGATTTTTTTTATACAGAGGCTGTCTGAGCTACAGAGGAATTTTCTGCTCTCAGCAGCCACTTCAGTGGAAGGGCTGCTTTTCTTCAGGCAATGCAAGCACCTGACTTAGCAGTCTAGGCTGTTGGTACAATTACTGATTCTTCAGAGAGGATTTGGTCTGCACATACACCTATGTTTGTTGACTGTGCAGCATGCTTCCCTCTCCACAAGTGCTTATTTCTTCTCCCCGTGTTGAGCCAGCACTAATATTTGTAAGGCTTTGCAGTAAACTGGAACAGGGAAATGATCTGGTTGAAGAGCTCTGGAAATTTTGGCCTCAAAGACCAATCAGTCACACTCTGGAAAATTCATTGAGTTTTGCTCAGTTCGGATGTGTGCATAAGATGCTTGTCATTAAGTGAGGTGAATACCCCTCTTATGTCTGTCCACTGCAAATTGATTTCTGCTTTTATCAATTTTCTTCTCCGTCAGTAATTGCTTCACTTGTGTCAAAGTTAGAGGGTATTCAATTTGGAATACTTACCTGCTGTGCAGTGTTGCTGCTGTTCTGTTGCTAGTTGAAAAGCAACCTTGAACAACAAAACAACTTTTATAATTACTTATACATATGTAATAAATGTGTTACATAATTAAAAATATCAAAGGAAATTATCAGTATATAAGCATGAAGGTATAGAAAGCATCTGAATTGTTTTAATGCAGATATGTTGTATTTAGAAGAGAATGAGTGGCCCTGTTCAGAGACATTTGTCTTTCTTCAGTAAATCTAGGCAATGAAACTCCACTTCAGAAAGCTAGGGCCCATGAAGTAGCTTCTACTTTCTGCCACTACATTTTGGGAAAAGGCTGCAGGCATGTGCCAGTAGGGATTGAGACTGGCTCAGTAAATGCAGAGTAGTTGCGTAGTGCCTTTGTGGTTATCAGTCTATCACTGTTGTTTTGTTTTGTTTTTTGCCATTGCTGATGATCCACTTTTTTCCCCCCTGTCTTTTTCTGTCTGTTTCTATGTAGGATCTGTCTGAATTTTCATAACTGAGCAATCATTTCCATTGTGTATTTGAGGCTATTTGGTCTTCACAGGTTATGATATTGATGCAAATCCTAAATTTTGAACTGTTATTTTGTATGTTATGCACTTAAGGAACACTGTTGTGCCTTTCCAAACGGCTGGAAAATATCTCTTCTGCTTATGTCACCGATTTTAAAATCCTATCACTTTGCTAAATAAGCCACGTTGGCCTTCTCAGTAATTTTCTTCCAGTTGTGGTGGGCTAATAGCTGGTGCTGCAACATGGAAGGAATGTGTATTCCCCTGGCATTCTGACACAGTACATCCAGTTGAAGAGTACTTCTGTTTAGTGCAACGTACAGTCTGTTGCACATGTTATACTGTTCACACCTGACCTGTCATTAGTCAGCATTGCTCATGTGCATCATCTTACTGTTGATTTACTTGTACAGCATGTTAATTCATGTTTAAATCCTGTCTTTACAAGTGCTTCCTTACGGTGCTGACCAATGATTTATGTTTGGAAAAGCACTGGTGATTTTCAGTATGAAAATCTTGCCTTTCTTCTCTCTTTCTGGATTGTGTCTTAAAATCCAATAGGACGGAAAAGCCTGGGACCCAAGAAATATTGCCACCTGGCTCAGTAAGTTCTGCTGGGGTTTGGCTCAGTAATATAAAAACAAGCCAATATTCCCATCTTGCAGTTTGTCAGAGTTCTAACAACACATTCAGTGTGAGATTAGAAGTGTGTTATCTTTTCATCTCCTAATGCAATTAGAGAAGCGTCTTCAGGGAAGGAAAGTTAAAACTCACCATTTCATCTTGCTCCACGCTTTCTGTAAGCCAGTGGACTCTGGCATATGTCCTTCCTTTAAGAAACTCTAGTGTTCCTCCATTTCTGCAAGTATTTCTTGTTATGGGAAGGAGAATTTTATTTTCTCCCTCTTTTCTCCCAATCTTCTTAGGTAAAGAATATTCTTCCTGTTTGATCTAACAAAAAATGTACAGCTTTTTTCCTGCTATGGGCTAATACAGACTGGGTTGTCCTACAAGCTGTGATTCCACTTTTGCTTAATGCACTGCCCAGTTATAAGGGGAACAATCCAGGGAAAGAACACTGTGCAGTATACATCGACGTTGTCATAGTGCCTAAAAAAAGTTGAGGTTGCATGAACTTCTTAATTTTGTAATTTTGAAGAGCTCAACTTTTCAAGTTCTGTGTAATTTTTGAAAATTAGGATATGTGAATTTTGATTAGATTTAAAGGCAAGGATACTTCCAAGTTGTATCTTGGTATCTTGGAGTACAACTGTATAAAGGGGGAAAAAAAAACCCACAGTTTTTCAGTTTGTGTGTGTACATGCATCCAGCTGGCAGCCTTGATGAAGATGAGAAGCACAGCAAAAATTTTCATCTCATTCATTGTAAATTCTCTTTGACTTAGGTTTTTAATGCTTTGGAATATACAAAATATTGCTGGTGTGAAAGATCACAAAGTAATAAAGCTATCAGAGGATAAAGCTTGTGTTTCTTCCCCGATAGGAGATTAGACGTTGTATTCTAGGTGCCCAACTTTATTTCCAGTGGATGATTTGTATGTGTTTAAGCAGAATGTAGGAAATATCCTGCAGTTTATTTATTCACTCAGGTTCTTCCTATTCACCTAAGCTTTCTAAAAGTATCTATCTGCTGCACCCCCTAGTTCTAGATGTTTTATGTTCGGCTACAACATTCTCAAAGTGACCTAAAGGTAATGATTGTTTCAACTTTAACCTTGATATTTGCAAGCAAGCCCTTTACACGATCAATTTGTTTATGCAGTAAATCCAGACTTTGTTACTGTTTCTCAGAGACCTTTGCAACTCAAAGATCTGTCTCCTTACAGGGATTGCCCCTAGTGTGCAGGTATTAAATGTGGAATGACGAGGGCTCTAGGGTCCCACCGTCCCTTTCAACAATGAAGCAAAAAAAAGGATTGCTGCATGAGTAGGCATTTTTCTTTGGTAATCTGACTGATTTCTTTAAAATCTGTCTCAAGTTTTAGGTAAGTTACTCAGTGGGTACCTGCAATATGGTGGTGGGAAAGGGGGCTGTCTACATAGAACAGGCTCACTTCAGACATACTAGACTGTGAGAAAGTGCTAGTAAAACCTACGTGTCTTTAAAGCCATAATTGCATGAAATTGTGTTCTCATTTTTCTGTGTCTTATCATCTTGTTTTCAGTTCACTTTGTGTGTGTTTGTATGTGGGTGTGGGAATGGATGCTAAGATGTTGTTAGGGAATTGAGAAAACACTCTGCCAATGTCTCTTTGGCATAGAATTTTCTGAAGTCTTAAGAATAAGAATAAACTTATTTCTATTCTATTTCTATAACAATTTGTATGCTCGCTCATACAAATGTGTGTGTAGACTCTGCAGCTACCACCATCTGCTCTTGTAACATGTACAGCTTTACTTGCAGAGCAAAATACTCATTGAGAATATCACTTATATAAACTTCATACTCATTACTTTCTATATTTTAGAGACTTTATTTTCATGTGAACAGTATCCCGGTGTTAAGAGAAACCTGCCAATGAAAGCATGTGCATGTGTGGTGAACGTGCACAAAATACAGAGAATACAAAAGGCAAGGGGGTTATTGCATGCGTACTAAATGATTTGCATTAAGGTTTTGTATATGTGCTTCTGGAAAAAAAAGTATCTAAAAATGCATAATATTTTTTCAGTAGCGTAAAGATTTAGTGTGTTTTGGCAGTCTTCAGTAAGGGTTATGTAAGAGCTGTGCTTGCTAAGGTAGCTAGTTAACAATTGACATAAGCAGTAATGATTAAGCAGCAGTAATTTACAAGTAATATTTGAAAGTACAAAAGGGTATGCCATTTAACAGTTAAAAACAAAAGTACTTTATACTTCGCTAACTGTTAGCTTGTTATACAAATTCAGCTAAACAGGCTAGTTTTAAATATTTACTGTAAAAGTGGATAAATATGATGCAATTTGGGCAAAACTGATTGTACTGCTGAAAGAGCTGTTGCCATGTTCAGAGTTCAGCTACCAAGTGTTTAATGTCGATGTTATTAAAAGTTGAACGTCAGTATTCACTTAATTTTATAAAAATACTTGTGGTAGACTAACAAGCAACACTTGCAGAGATGGTTGTGATTCAGTGAGGAGCTGCAAGTAATGCTGAGCTATGCAGAGCCTTGTGCTTCCTGAAACTTCCCCAGCAATGCTTTGGCAAAGTATATGTGTGATGTCTGCAGAGGAAGGTAATGTGTCTGTGCTAGACTGAGTGCACCAACATAATAGTGCTGATCAAATTCTCTGGCAGACTTCTCTTCCCTTTGGAATGATGGCTCCCTGAGGAGATAAATTAGGTAGTCCCCTTTGAATTGCCAGAGAACAGTTGCTGTTATTCTCCCATTATAAAATTTACGTACATCAAGATTTCTTTACTCCTTTCCCTCACAATGAAAAGCAAAGGGATAGTAACTTAACTTTTATTTTTTGCAAGTAAAATACATAGAAGTGATTCTTAATTTCTCATCTGGAGTATAATATCTTCCAGTAGAATTTACTAGAGAAATAAAAGCAATTCTTGGAGACAGGACATCTGTTGAGCTTCAAAAGTGGCACTTGGAATTGTTTTTACCAAATAATTTCAAATTATGAAAGTTCTGTACTGAATGTAGTTGACAGCAAGTACAGTTCAGTACTCAGTATGGTATGAGTTAGTCTCATTATTTTCCATTGTAATGTCATGTTCTGTTCTAAAATGATTGGGCATCACATCCATTGCTACTTGGATTCTCTTGAGGTTGAGATGCACGTGAAAATCCCTGCCTTGCTGATAATTCTATTACATTACTGGCAGTCTGATACGATGTTCTAATGAGTAAGTAATATATCAAATTGGATAACTGAGTAATGAGTAATGGTACTGGCTGTACCATTAGAATACAGGCTGTACTACTATAGATATTGGGTATTACTTTTAAAAATGAGGATACCCTGAAAATCAGGGGAAAGTTCTGAGAAGTATACTATACATATTTAAAATAACATTCATTGGCCGGTCAATGCTAAGAAGGATGTGAATTGTGAGATGGAAAGCCTTATTATGTGATACAGATTTTTATTTATTATTATTATTATTTTTTGCCATAATATCGTGTCATGAATACATTGGAACACACCATGGGAAGAATACATTTGCACCATTGGTTTTCCATGAAATAGCATAAAGTAGGAGTGCACACTGCTAAGTGCCATTGAAAAAGAAATTGCTTAAAAACTGTGTGTATGTAACATACTGTAGAAAGCATAACTCTTACTCTTCCATAGAGTAGATCATTTTGGCCCCAGTTATACCACCTTGTAATAGTACCTTGTAAAGTTACACAAATATAATCGAAGGCAGACTTTTGCCATCAGTCCGGGGAGAAAAGGCTTGATTGTAGGGATCTCGCTCGTCTGAAATTTCAGGATCATTTATACAACCAAATACAAGTGATGGCTGTCTTTCTTCTTTAGTATGTAAAGCAATAGTCAGCTATTTGTATCGCTCATAACTGTAATCTTTTGGTCAGTTATATAGCCAAAAAATCATGGATTTTTGTCCTGAATAAATACCCTATGCACATAGGATGAATCTGTCATTTACAGATTATCAGATACATGGATTGATTGCTTAATATAAAGTGTTTAATGTCACTGAAACCAAACCAGTTCTATCTGAAACTTTAAGTAGCATCAAGAAAAGTTGGATTGTTTTTGATTTATTTTTGGTTGGCTGGTTGATTGCTTGCTCTTGTCATAAGCTAACACTTCAATTGAAAAAGGGGTATTTGCCTATCCCCATATAGCCAGTTTTTGGTGGCTTCTTGGCTCTATGATAAATGGCAGCAAAAATATGGAAATTTGCAAAAGTCAACACTGAGTGGGAACTGTGGGAATAGCCAAAGCTTCTCTGAAAGCCAGCACAAACTCATTGAATGCATCAGTACGTGCTTGTATGTATAGACAAGTGTTAGCTGCTCAGTCTAAAAATGAGTTTCTTTTAGCAGAAGTGTATCTTGGCAGCAGGAGCAGCATTTATTAATTCTGCAGTGCATTTATTATTTACTTACCTGACAAGGAAATAGAAGAATACTTGAAATTTGTGAAATAAGTACTTAATTTTCTTAGGATTCTGCACTGTTACTCAAAGTTGATGACACTGTTGGTGAGTTTGGAAGGCAACTTTGAAAGCTTATTTCATTGTGGGAAATAAAACTAACTCTAGGAATTGTAAGTATGTTGGATTGCATATGCTAGAACATTCTTGCTGAATATCAAAGTTCATTGACTTAAGTAGGTCAAAAACTATTAGTTTTGCCAGTGTCTGTGAAGATGCATTGCATATAGCAGTACTTTGTTCTCTGCAGTGTCATGAGAACTATCAATCAAATTTAAGAGATGAGAACAGAGGAGCCAATCAACATATCTAAACCTGTTAGATGAGGTGAGAAAGAGTACTCTAATGTATTACATACACCTACTGATACTTGTTATTTTTCATTGAAGTTTGGTGGGAAGTGCATAATACCCACTATAGAAACACAATTCATAGTGTTCAACAGCAAAGGAGAGAAAATAACATCTACAAATTGATCTTGTCATATATTTTCTTTATATTGAAATATTTTGTGGACTTTTTCTTCCTAACCTGTCAGAGATTCACACTGTATAAGTCTTCTGGAGAAAGAATGCAGTATAGTATTTCATTATCAGATTAGAATTCATTTCTCCAATGTACTGTGTGCAACTGAATCAGATATAAATATGTAATTCTGAATTTGTAAGTGCTGATTTTTATTTTATTTTTAACCTTTCTTTCCCCCCCCCCCCCCCCCTCCCCCTTGCTGCCCCCCCAGCTTAAAGGAGTTTAAGTGACTGCTCTACTTGACCAAAATGGTGGACACTGAAAACCATCTCTACCCACTTACCCCCCTAGAGGAGGATGATATAGGTAGTCCTCTATCTGGAGAGTTTCTACAAGATATGGAGAACATACAAGACATTTCTCAGTCTCTAGGTGATGATAGCTCTGGAGCTTTAAGTTTAACAGAGTTCCAATCGCTGGGAAATGGTCCAGGATCTGATGGATCAGTTATAACAGGTAAGAGAGGTTACCATAAAATTTTCTTTTATAGATACAAAGTGATAGGAATGAAAGCCATTTTAACGTAATAAGTATTGTTTATGACTAAATGACACTAAAAACATATGAGCTGATTATAGCTTTGCCTTAATATGCTTAAGGATAGAATTAATTTACTAGATTGTAACATAAAGCTGCTGGTCTTTAAGTTATCATATAGCTCTTCTGAGACATGATTTTTTTTGTTTTTTTTTTGTTTGTTTGTTTTGTTTTGTTTGTTTTTTTCAATTATTTGTGTGTGCATGCAAGTCCTATGGCAATTTGGATCAGTTTCTAGTGTTACCTTCTTCTTTTCAGTATTTAGTGTTCATGGCAAAAGATCCTAGTTTTCCTGTTAGAGAAGTTGAAAAACATGAACTTTTAAGGCTCAAATTCCATTACACAAGTAAAAAGAAATGAAAATTATACGTTAAAAAAATCCTGTGTTTTAGGCTGTTGTTGATGACTCTGCCTGTGGGCTTGGCAATGCTGGCAATGCAGTCTGAGTTCTGTGCCAGTGTTTTTTCCAGTGTCATACTTGCTGACCTACATTCATAAGTATTTCTTAATCTTTCTGTTAAAATAACACACCCATTAATTTGCTGAAGTCTTGTGGTACAAGTTGGAAGATGGAAGATAAAAGAAATTCTGGCCTCAGAAAATATTTTCCTCAAACAGGGTGGAAATATTAATTGAAATTGTTAAACCTGGAAGGTGTTGGTTCTGTAACATGTTCATCTACTAATAAAATTGAGAGTTTATTTCGTTTCACAACATTCCAAAGGTTATTTTCCTATTATATTCAAAAGGTAAAAATATTTGATCACGGCTTTTATTGCTTGGATATCTCAGAAGTACATTTACCTTCCTTTTAATGTCTGTTTTCAGTGATGTGAAGGAGCATGTTTTCGCTTTAAGTAATTATTGTCTTTAGAAAATGAATGTGTATAACTGCTTTTTAGGTCTCAGTTAAGAGCATCATTTAAAACTACGAATACTGAGTCAGTGTGATTTGTAAGTGTATCTTCAAATGCTGGGCAATTCAGCTTGAGCTAGGAATATGTCCCTTGTCTTACTATAGTAATAGATCTCATTCTAAACATTATGGCACAAGAGATGGGAACATAAAAGCAAGATGAGTTCTTAATAAACTTTCTGGAAAGAGTGATTGACAGGTTGGATGGTTATTGTAATACAAAATTGAAGCCACGAGGGGAAGTCTGTTTTATTGTTTGGGTTGTTTTTTTTTTCCCCTCCTGTCATATTTTGTACTGTTTGTCTTGAATAGGAGATACGTGTTGCATGTTGTTTTTTGGTTTCATATTCATTAGTGAAGATATTTATATGCACGTTTTTACAGTTAAGAAAATTTCCTCCATTTCAGTGAAATATTATTTGAGTACTTTTTAGTTACTTATTTTAAGTTTGGGAATTAAACAATTTTGTGTTCACATCCAACAGACAAAAAATAGAAAAACTCAAAGTTAAAAATGAGATGCAGAAAAATCCAAAAAAGCTTGGATTTCTCTCATTTTGTGAGGAGTACTCTTGGTGAATCTTGAAGAATCATTATCTGCCTTCTAGTTCTTGTTGATAGAGTTACTTAAGGCTTTCTGTCAACTGACATTGTATTTCTCATTGAAATTAGCAAGGTATGCCCTGTATTTTGTTTGTGTTTTTGCTGGTAAAATAAATAGGAATTATTTTTCAAACACTTATTGCCAAATTCACTTAATGGCTATGATTATTCACTACTGACTCACTATCATTTTTTTTTAAATAAGCTCTTTTTTTGTGTTGTTGTTGTGGGTTTAGCATAGTAATTATGAAGTGTTCCTTTTTCTTTTAGACACCCTTTCACCAGCATCCAGTCCTTCATCCATTAATTTTGCCACAGCTCCAGGTAGCATAGATGAATCACCCAGTGGAGCATTAAACATTGAATGTAGAATTTGTGGGGATAAAGCCTCAGGCTACCATTACGGAGTACATGCTTGTGAAGGTTGTAAGGTACAGTCATAATTTTCTTTTTAAGAGCCTAAATCACGTCGCTTTATTTACAGGGTTATATAAAGATAAGCATTTGTTTCGTAAATGTTTAATTAGTATAATTTTAGCCATTAAAATTATTTAATAAATATGTCTGTGATCTTCTTTGGGAAATAATTTGTTCAGATACTGTAGCTGGATACCTTAACTCAATTCCAGACCTTCATCAAGCAGAGGCAATTCACAATGGAAATTTTAATGCCGCTTTTGTGGAACTAGTTAGTTAGTTAAACAACTTAAAGCACTAAACCATGACTTAAAATCAAAGCCTACGTGCTCCACTAGTGTTTTATTTGTGTTGGGAGTACTGCTGTGAGAAGCATGCGAGTTTGTTACATTTGCATTATAACACTACTAAATGCCAAATACCTCATCACCATCCTGTTCAGCTTGAATCACTTAGTATTGTACCTTTTGTAGTTTTGCAGCCAGTGCACATATCTGAGGCAAATTAATGTTATCATTAATGTATGATTTGGGAGAATTGTATGGCCCAAGAATTCTAAGATTCTTTTCCTTTTTTTGATGTTTTAGTTTTGTTTTTTTTTTTCTAAATTAAAATGTAAGGTGAGAGAAATAATTTTAGGTGTACAATTTTGGAATTCCAATTATGGAATAGTACTAGAAACTCCACTGCACATTGAGGACATGGAGAGCAAGTTCATAATCACCTGTGGTCAGAAATCTCCACAGCCTAAATGGTATCTGTTACTATGTCATGTGAAGCAAAATGTTGCAATGACTTTAAAAAGCTTCGCTAACCCATTAATTACTTCTTAGTATGGGTCTGGTGTTACACTGCAATATCAAGACATCGTGGTAAGATCTGATGAGTTATAGGCTTGTCTGTAATGCCTATTTTGTGTTCTTGATTCTTTCTCCACACTGTGCTGCGCTGTAATACCCCTCACTTTTGCTGAATAGAAATGTGTTGATTCTGTGTGTTTGTGTGGCTTACACGTGTGAACCATGAGGGTTGTTTCTGTCAGGCACTGAGAAAATATACACGAAAAGAAAGTGTGATTGTTTTGCATAATCTTTAATAGCAGATTCATTCTGGTACTCAAGGTTCTCAGTTTTCTCACAGGAAAGAGGGGTGAAAACTCTCTCTCTCCTTTCCTGTTTCCATTCTGTACATGCCTTCATGCGCACCACCTCACTGCAGAGAGTGAGGGATTCATACCTTTCTACAGGTTATGTTTTTCATATTGTTTTGCTAGTGACATCAATAAACAGTAAAAAAAATTACGTACATGATTAAAGCTTAGTAGTCAGCAGCTCTTTAACATTACATGTTGTTTTTTCAAACTTCTTACAGGGATTTTTTAGGAGAACAATCCGATTAAAACTCATCTATGATAAATGTGATCGCAATTGCAAAATTCAGAAAAAAAATCGTAATAAGTGCCAATACTGTCGTTTTCAAAAGTGCCTTTCAGTTGGAATGTCACATAATGGTAGGTAAGAGTGCCCTTAATAATTTGCTTGTTTCTACCCAGGATCTGCTTCTGGAAGCAAGCACTTGGAAAGCTTTTATACTACTTTACATGAATTGAATTTCGTATTTTTTTCAGTATGGTTTGTGGCAGGGGGGGCCAGTTTCCCTCATGACTACTTAAAGTAACCGATAAACACCTGCCAAACATACACTCAAGAGCTTTACACGGTTGTGTGGATTGTCTGTTTGTCCATGTAATGCTGAATTTAGTTTGTTACACCAAGAACTTTAGTAACATTGAAACAAGCTCCAGTACTGGAAGAATTCTGGTCAGGAGATTTGCAGAGGAGCAGGAGAACTTTTTCACTGGGAGAGAGAAAGGCATAGGACAGAAATCTGTAGAAGACCAGGCCCTAATATTTTATAGGTTACCGTGCAACAGCTCTTGGACAGATGGTTTGGAAAGGGGGGGGAGGTTGCTGACTGTGTTTATTGACCATGGAACAGGTATATGGTAGATAGCTTGCTAAATGGAATGGTAAGACTTTAGAGCATTTAGATATACAGTTAAAAAAATTATGTTATTGTTTGTGTTAATTACTTAATATAGGGCTGGTAAGCCTATGGCTTACAGGCCAATTTCAACCCCACAAGGCAGTTTTATGTACAGTATGTAGCTTGCTAAGCAACTTGGTAAAGAGGAGAGAAGATAAGGGGAGGGAGAGGCCAAGCCACAAGAAAGTATATTTTAGGTGTCCAAATGACAGCAGTTTGCTTTCCATACGTAAATCAGATTGTGTCAAGACTGAACTTGAGAGCAGGTGTGATCTGAGAGTAAGTTGCTGGGCTAGGTGAAAAGCTGTGGGTTGGAAGACAAACTTTCTGAGGAAACAATGCCATCAAGATAGTTGGGGTGGCTACCTGGTTGAATAAGCTGCCTATGGCAGTGTAGTCTAGAGCCCTAGGAAGTGACAGAATGTTAACATTCTGGTTCTGGAGAAGTCTGGCTCCTTTGTGAGGAGCCATGACTGATACTAAAATGCACTGGGAGTGGGTGTACAGTCTCTGTATGACTTGGGAAGAACGTGCCAGCTAACAAAATAACATCTCAGGAGCAGGAACTGAGTAGAGAGCTGTGCTGGCTAGCAGGGTTAGTCCTCAGTTGAAATGATTTCCCTGTGGGTACATGTGCTCCAGCTGAAGGAAACAGCAGTTTTACTAGGGCAAACATATGGGGAAGCCAGAAAGGAAGGAAGGAAAAGACTGCTAACTTGCTGGCTATGCTTCTCAGAAAGTAAATCTTAACTAGATTTACAGCCATGACTTTTGCAGTATAAGTTTCATTTTAAGAGAGAGATTCTTCCACTTTTCTGATAGACTCATGGCCAGATTCAAAGCAGACCTTCCACTGAAGTCCAAAACTACACTGCAGATCATGCCCCAAATCATGTTATATCATGAGAAAATTCTTTGGCATGTTTAAGGGCTAATTCTACATAGGCTTGGAGTTTCTCAGTCAAAGCATACAGGTTAATTCCTCCTACTGGTTAGCTGCTGAAATCAGACAAGAGTGACCAACTGTACTTTCAAAACTTTGCCACTATCAGAGGGCAGGGCCCCTTGTAAAATGGAGTTCCTTTTGGTTTTAGATGAAATCGAAGATGACTTTTAGATGAAATTGATGCAAAATATGCTTTTTATCCTGTCGTTAAGTGGCGAGAACAGTGGCCCAAGAAACAGGAGACTCCTATCTCCATTGGGGTTTCAAACTCACATCTCCTGCCCCTCAAAAGAATGTCCTAGCAACTAGATTGGATACTCAAACTCTACTCTCATCCTCTCCAATCTTGGTGAGCTAATCTGGGTCTGGTAAGAAGTCTTGTTGAGCGACCTTTGAGCATAAGTACGGGTCTATGATCTGCTCTGTTCTCACTAGACAGTATGTATATGTTGACCTGAGCAAACATCCAGTGCATAAATAGCTGAAGCCCTAGCAGGTCCAGAATCAGCATTGGAATTTGGTCCCATCTCCCTGCACAGTAATTCCCCAGGCAGCTTTCCAGCCAGCACTTGTGCTCTCTGCCAAGCTCCTGACATGACTTTCATCACTGAATTTTTTTAGAATTCCCATGGTAGACTTTGAGTCTCACTTTAGGAGCTATAAGACACAATAAGGAGAGAACAGCTATTTGGGTAGTGTAGAAGGAAAAGGGCGTGCTTTCTACATCATTGTAGAATTTGTGTTCTAAAATGTCTAATTACCTTCAGTTTAGTTTACTGACTAGATGAGTTTCATCAGTCAGGTCTCAGTCATCATCTGTGCTGGAAAGGACTATTTCACTCATGAATTTATCATAGTAAGTATGCTACTCCTACTTTGTTTTTTCTGAATGGAAAGTCTTGCTGTCTATTCAGCAATGGGAAAAGGCACAGGCTTTTTATAACTTTTTTTTTGTTTTTACAATTTTTTCCTCCCGTCAGCAATACGTTTTGGACGAATGCCAAGATCTGAGAAGGCAAAGTTGAAAGCAGAAATTCTAACGGGTGAAAATTATCAAGAAGATTCAGAAATGGCGGATCTTAAATCACTTGCCAAAAGAATTCATGATGCTTACCTGAAAAACTTCAATATGAACAAGGTTAAAGCCAGAGTCATCCTTGCAGGGAAAACTAACAACAATCCAGTAAGTAATTTTAAAGTAAAGCTAGAAGGACCTAAGGTGATATAATAATCTGTTAAATTCTTAAGCATATCTTTTAGAAAATGAGTAAAATGCTAATATATAAATGAGATATACAAAAAGGAATCCCTATACGAAATATAAATACCTTTAGGCACTATGAGAATAATGGCTTTAGGATCCACTTAATTATAGTAGATACGTAAGGGAACAAAAATCAGTTCTTAATCAGAAAACAAAATGGGTATCTGACTGACACAACAAATACCTCGTGGTATCAGTGGGGAAAATGGTTCAAATTTAAAATCCTGTTATGAAAGGAGACTGGGGGAGAAGGGAATTTCAAATGCTTTTTTGCCACAGATACCAGATTAAATACTGTTATCTTTTAGGACATACAGCAGCTGAGTTACTGTTGTTATAATCCCAACAGTATTAATGGTAGAAAGAGAAAGAACTCACATTTCTAATTCTTTGTTAACGGTACTACACACTTCCTCATGCAACCTTCCTGGTCATAACTGTATGGTTACTTTGAAAGGGAGAAGCAAGTTTGTAGGGACATGTGTGCTATGCAGCTTAATTTTCCTCCAGGATAATTTATCCAAGTTCTTGAAAAAAATAATGAATGTTCTCTATGAACTTTTACTTACAGTATTTTCTTCATTACTAATTAGTAGATATTGTGAAATAGTTACTTAGCAGTTGCACAACTGCTATCTGAGATTTTATTGAGAGCCCTGATGTTTTGACAGTGAGCAGAATTTTCCTAGAAGTGATTGAATATGGCAAGGATAAGGATATAAATGTTTGACAATGAAGAGGTATCTTCTATATGTGATATAGAAGATAAAATCAGCAGTAAAATAAAAAAAAAATTCCAGTTTAAAAAAAAAAAAAAAAAAAAGATTGTTATGAAAATGGTAAGCAAACTGTCTTCCAAATTATGGAATTTGGTGTATTATAGTCTAGTCTAGCCAAGCACACGAGCACATTAAAAGAGAAACATATGAATAATGCCAGTCTTTTTCACTGGATTGATAAGATGCTTAAAAATTAAGCATGGGCATAAATGTTTTGAAGGGTACAAACTGACATAAGCCTAAAGTAAATACTATGCTTTAATATCTTACCAAGTAAATATCTTCATGAAGTCGTTTTTAAGCTTGTTATCGTGCCGGAAGTTGCAATATGGATGTTAAGTGTAGGGATCCTAGATCATTAAGTCTTTATTTTTGTGTTTGTATTCATGCAATGAAGTTGACGTAATTGCTCTCAGATTAGAGTTGTTTGATTATCAGAAGCTAGTGGCTTGCATGTGTATCAGTGAATTCACGAATAAAAAAACAATGAGGAATCAGAACTACTATGGTAGAAACAGGTTATTTCCTTATTCTTCAATATGCAGGAAAGAGGAGAGAGTTTTTTTTAATATTATCATCTCTTCCAGGGAAAGATATTTTGATTTTCTTTTAACTTAAAATAAGTAATTAAAGGAGAGAGAGAGGTCTGTTGTTGGTAATTAATAATCTACCTATTTCGGAACTATACATTAGTATTTGACTTCAGGAGATCCTAATTCTTGACATTACTGTAACTCGTTGCAGAAAAAAACTATCATTTTTCATGATGACAAGGTGTCATTTTTATATTTAGCTCCTAAGACCTTGGCAATACCTCATCAGATTGTAATGCATATATTTTTTTAAATGAAGGGGGTTTTATTTACAGAGAAGAGTGTGATCAGAAGAAGTTTAGTGTTGTCTGACATTCTAATGGGATTCTTGTGTTCGAGACTATTTAGACTTACTGTAGCTGGCAAGTTGAGCACAATTTCTATGGAAGAACAGCTGTGACATAGTTATGAAAATCTGATAGTGAACATAAGAGTAATAAACAGGTCACATTCTTGTGACTTGTTGGACTAGATGGCCTTCAGATGTCCCTTCCAACTCTAAGGATTCTCTGATTCTGTGTAAAAGTAGATTGAAGATATGTCATACCTATTTACCTCTTGCTTTTTGCCGTGTTGTTTGAAGAGCAGACTTGCTTGTAGACACTGCAGTTCATAGTTCTAAAATACATTGTTTGTCTGTATGCAGAACTATGAGGGAACTCAAGGTTTATTGATAGTTTAAAAACAGATTATTATGAAAATTAAAAGGTTCATCCAAATTCAATTTCTTTAGCAAAACAATGATTAATAGCTTTTCTTTTATTGATGAATTAATACTGTTTTCTCTGTAGCCCTTTGTTATACATGATATGGATACCTTGTGCATGGCAGAGAAGACGCTGGTGGCAAAATTGGTTGCCAATGGAATTCAGAATAAGGAAGCCGAAGTTCGAATCTTTCACTGCTGCCAGTGTACATCTGTAGAGACTGTCACAGAACTTACTGAATTTGCCAAATCTATCCCTGGCTTCTCCAATCTTGACTTGAATGATCAAGTGACACTGTTGAAATATGGGGTTTATGAAGCCATCTTTGCCATGTTAGCATCTGTAATGAACAAAGATGGGATGCTGGTAGCCTATGGAAATGGTTTTATAACCCGAGAGTTCCTGAAAAGTCTGAGAAAGCCATTCTGTGATATAATGGAGCCAAAATTTGATTTTGCAATGAAATTCAATGCACTGGAACTGGATGATAGTGATATATCACTTTTTGTTGCTGCCATCATTTGCTGTGGAGGTAAGTGCTACGTATTTATTCTTCAAGGCAGTAAAAATTAGAGAGGGGTCTAATTACTCTGTATTTTTAAAAGAGGAAGGTAACGAGTATTGGTGTGTTTTTGTTTGATCTTTGGGGGATTATTTTATGTTTAAGGAAGCAGTATTTGCATTTGCAAAATGGACAGAAGAGCAGTTCGTAATGAAATTGGAGACAGGGGTAGAGTATAGTTTTGTTCACTTTTGACTTGCTGATTGGATCATGCAGTGAATTCTGCACAAATGCACAGTGCTGTCGACGCACATCCTATTTTCTGATTTTAAAATTGCAACTTATTTTCAAAACCCAACTTGATTAGCTAATTCCAAACATTTGTTTATGACGCTTTAAAAAATAATTTCATAGTTCCTGGGAACATGGCTTTTTTTTATGCTCATTGTTTACGAGAGAAAGAACACAGATGTTATCCATTCTTTCCTCCTTGAAAGGACATTCATACTTAAGGTTAAATTCAGAACAATTCATAGGCATTTTGAAAAAAGAAAATAAGAAGCTCAAGACAGTTCCAATGGCATGGTTGCCTGCTTTTTTTAAATGCTGCCAAACTCATAAGACGTTTCACTGTTTGTGGCAGCATCCTCAACAATTACAGGAAGAGAAAGTCTGTAGACTTTCAAATGCTTCAAGTTCTAGTTTACACAGTAAGTTCCCACCAAATCTCTAGTTACTTTTGCACACCATATTGATATTTTGAGCTTTCAAAAGTCAAGAGAGTTCTCTTCAGGCAAAATGGTACTTTTCTCTTTTCTTCTCCTTGGAAATAGCTGAAGTTTGCAAGAAACAAACTTAGCTTGTGACCCTGTACTTCTCACAGATAAGTTTGACCCAGAGAGTTAAAGTATAGGATTGTAGGTAGCTGCAAGTGGGATCCAATGCTGGAAAGTGTGAAACATCCTGTCAATAACTTATGCTATAGCAATATGTATGGGAACCAAGGGTGAAAGCCAGATTTTTGTATCTTGATTAGAGCTCCCAAACTTGAAGAGGTCTCTAGAAATAACCATGTGTTTTTTAACTCTTATCCTTACTGTTTGAATTATTTTATCGTGACATGCAGATTATAGAACTGGACTCCTAGGCTGAATGCTTCTTTTAGTTTAGTGCGTGGAAGGGGTGGGTTTTGTTGTGCTTTTTTTTTTTTTTTTTTCCCTTTAGCAGCACAGGTTGTATTTAGTACTATGAACTTTCCTCAAATAACTGTGGGCATTGAAAATGCTTTGCTCTGAGGGCTAAGACTACATTTTTTTTTTTTAAGGTTTACTTTAAGCCTGTTCCAAAACCTGTTGAAGTTGATGAGGTTATTGTCACTGCCCTCAAGTGTATAATGTAAATTTATACTCGTCTATAAAATATAGAATCTATAAAATAGCCTACAATAAAGAATATTTCAAAAGTTTTGACATGTATTCTTCTGTTTTGAGAATAGATCGTCCTGGTCTTGTAAATGTAGGACACATTGAAAAAATGCAGGAGAGCATTGTGCATGTACTGAAACTGCACTTGCAAACCAACCATCCTGATGATACCTTCCTCTTCCCGAAACTTCTGCAAAAAATGGCGGACCTCCGACAACTTGTCACAGAGCACGCTCAACTTGTTCAGATAATCAAGAAGACTGAATCTGATGCACATTTACACCCTTTACTGCAGGAAATCTACAGGGACATGTATTAAGGATTTTTTAGTATTTTTTCCACAATATTTAGAGACAAGAGCAATATTAATAATAGATGGGAGCAAAATCACTTGCACAGCAATCAGCTGTTCACTCGGTTCGGAGCGTGAAAAATGTAAAAGCTAAGTAACTGGAGTGCTACAGGTCTTTTGGTTTGAATTCTTCTGTCTTCTTTTGAATGAGTTCTGCAGAAAAATACTGATTGTAATGTTCATGAAGCGCCTCAAAGCAGTTCTTTTATTTGGAAATCTGAAGATTAGTAAAGAATATATATTTGTGTAATAAATCAGAATGTTAAGTAACAAAAATGGGGGGAAAAAAAAAAGTATTTCCTCTTGGCTTAATCATTTTAGAGTTACAATAACAAATTCAGCAAATTCTCTCCAGCTACAAGCGCCCTCATAAAGATGACACATTCTTGGCTAATGGAAATAATGAGAAACAACTAATATTTTTTGTTAGAGGCAATCAGTCTAGATTTATCAAATGATTGGATATTACTGTACATACATATGTAAAAAATTTGAAAGACCTTTCTTGTGCTATTGCTTGAAATCCATGAAGCACACTACAGCTTCACATAGCACGGCATTGGTGTACTTTAGGATTAGTGTGCTGAAAGGACAATACTTTCAAGAAATGAAATAAAATCCTAAGTGTTATATAAAATACAGCAGATAGTGCAATTCAGGTTTTCCTGGAAGAGTAAAAGTGCTGAGTCATGGAACTGTTGTTTGGAAAGAAAATGCAAAAATCTCCCTAAGGAAAAATGTGTTTAGCCATATGTAGCTTGAAAAACTTGCAATAGCTCAAGATGCGGTCAGTTTTGACTTAAGAATACAACTTTGAATCAGCCAGAGTTCTGGATAGACAGAAAATCTGATCCTAGTCAAGGGGGGAAAAAAAAAAAAAAAAGAATTTCAACTGTACAGTATTCTAGTGCAATGATAGCTTACTCTGAAGAAATGATTACATAGGAAAGGTACCTTCCTTCTTGTCCTGTGTTTTGGCAGTATGGAGTTAATTGAACTTGTTTACTTTTCTGATGAGTACACTTTTTTTTTTTCAATTCTTCACTTGTGTATTTCTAATCTTTGATAGACCTTGCCTATAGAAATAATAGCTGCATTATTTTACCAAATTTTCTCCTTCTTATTAGAGCCATAGTGGATAAAGTGACAAGAAAATGGAGCTTGTCAATTGTCTGATGTTATGAAAGAGAGCACAACTGAGAGTAAGTTTATCATATACCTGAGTGTTTTACAATAGTACTTACTCTTGATTCAAAATAAGCTACAAGGAAACTGCTTACCTATGACATTTTGCAGGGTCCCTTATTGAGATTAATGCACAAAATGTGAAAGCAAGTGCTAGTTGCATACAAGGCACTGTGCTAGTTCTTACTCCTTACATTTTTAATTTGGTAATTTCAGTTTGTTATTTCTGTATTTTACTATCTGTTTCATAGCAAAGGATTCAGTAGCCAGTCTTAACATTTTTGCAACAGTTAGGCTTTCAGTGCCTCGGGATGACAAGTTCTCCTTGTTTTATTGTAGCTTGTTTGGAAACATTAGAATCTTAAACATTCTCTGAATTAAGATGGATGAAGTAAGAACATCATGTATTGGTGCTTATTTAGTTATATTTGTTTTCCACAAGCCCACTGGCATGGCTAGGCACTGAACAAATTACTGGTATGACAGCAATTTGGTATTTACCTAGATAGTGGCCATTAGCAGAAGTTTTAGTGTGAAATACTAAAGCACCAGCCTCAAATGTGGTGACTGTCTAGGGCAAGATAGAAGAATTAGGTACATATGCATAGAACTTCCTCCTTTGCCTTCCCTGCCAGTTACCTTCTTCTCCCCACAGCTGGGATGAATAAGCATTATGTTACAGCTTCTTCAAACACTTCAGTAAGAGAAGATTGTTGGTCTTACTGGGAAACAGTGGATGAGAAATGGGTTGTCTTGTGTCTTGCAACAGTACGTAGTATGCCCTCAGAAATAACAAGAAGATTTTATCAGCGATGCTGCTTAATTCTTCAAGTTGGCCTTGTCTCTTTAGGAAACAGTGGCTTTTGGGCACAAGATAGTCAGCACTGAGGTATTTGATAAGCAATATTGCTTAGTTAAAGAAGTTGCCAAAATCTCACAATGGCATACTAGCAATCTGAAAACACTGCATCCATCCATAGGAAATGTGTGCAGTGCTTAGCACCGTGCAGCTGATGGAGGTGGAAATTCTAACGTTGGAAACTCTAACAGCCAACTGGCTCAAGTTTGTCTTCTGAAGAAGTGTAAGCTGCATTTTTCCCCCAACGAGCAGTCGTGTGCAAAGTGCAAATTTGAAAGTTCTCTTCCATTATTGGCATGTACTGAAGTTTCTAAGGAAAAAAAAATCAATCCAACAAACAAAAAGACAAAATCACTGTGGAGAAAATGTATTTTCCCTGTTATTGTTTCCAAAAATGGCTAATACACTTAACTGAAACTGAAAAGTTTCATAATAAATACTTAGATTTGGCAAAATTGTAAAGAATTTAAAACAGCATTGTATCTATATTAGAAGCCTCTTTGTAACAGGATCCCATTACAGGCATTAGGAAAGTGTTATTTGCATTTTTTCCTACTTCAGGTGCATTTTTTTAAAAACAAAAGAAAATGCAAGCATTTTTTGAGTAATCCTTTTGGACACCACCATTCAATTTCTATTTTGAATTAAATTGCAGGCCTTTAAATGTATGGAAATTATACATCTGTGAGTTACAGAAGTATAAACAAGATGATAATGTAGCTGAAAATTCTGGATAAATTACACTGTCTACAGGTTTGCACTGTGCATTTACCCACAGACTCCTCCTCTGGAGATATTCAGGACTCACCTGTGCACTTTCTTATGCAACCTCCTGTAGCGAACCTGCTTTAGCAGAGGAGGATGGACTCTGATCTCCAGGGGTCCCATCCAACCCCTGTGATTCTGCAATTCTGTGTGTTTCTCAAAGAATGAAACAGAGCAGACAGTTCACTTGCAGAAGTATGCAAAAGGAAGTTCTTAATTTAAACCTTATGCTTCTAAAAAGTTACATCAGAGACTTGTGTGGATGATTAAAGTAGATATTTGCCAATGAGATGTCAAAATTATTCAATTTATGTTCATTTTCAAGAAGTTTGGAGTCTGACATGTTTTAGGTATATTACTGAAGAGCTTTCAGCATCTTCACATCGTAGAGATCATCTAATACTTTAAAATGTTTAATCTATGGAGGGAAATAAAGTTAGCAGATGTCAGGATAAAGATTTATTAAAGGCTTATTAGCTTGTTATGTATAGTTTTGATCTGATTCTTATCTACACTAGCTTATTTTAATGTAATAGCATTGAAGACCCCTGGTTAGGGACCAGGTACCCACAATGAGCTTACAACCAGAGGCAGCAGGTAGATAGGGATCCTAAGGAGCAATGGTACAGTTTAGGATTTCAACAAACTTACCCCCTATTCACTTTGGAGGGTCTTTTTTTGATTTATTGGTAAGCCTTTGGTACTTTAATAGCAGGGACAAGAAAAAGCAAAAAAAAAAAAAAAAAAAAAAAAAGGGGGGGGGGGTTGTTTCAAATTATTAGGAGTACTCATTTTCAAACTCTCTATATTATATTGTTTAAAGGTACTCTGTATTCAGTTTGATAGTGCACAGCTGTCTTTAAAAGAAAAACAAAACACTGCATTGTACCTTATATAAATTTCAGAAATCCACTTTTATTTTAAACACAGATTGACTGTTAGTGGATAGGAATGTTCTCCACTTACAGAAACTGAATCTTTCTTGGCATTTAAAGAAGTGTTCTTCTTTTGTCATTTCCATGTGCCTTTGTGCTTTGGTTCTAGCCAGCTGCTAGAAAGCTGAAGTGTTGCCAAAGAGCATATTTTAGCTTTATTTCTGGCCTGCACAGATTTAGGAAATACCAGCAGTTGCACTAAGTCCGTTCTCATGAGAGAGCTAGCACAAGTTTGCAAATCGAAGAGCTTATAATAAGCATCCAAACATTTGTTTGTTTATTCAAACTGCTAAAGCTTTGGAGATTTATTCATCACGGGAGCTGGGTCACGCACTGGTAAATTGAAATTTCCTCCTTATCTCTAATGGAAAGCCTGGACAACTTGCGCATCATGTCAGACAAAGAAATCGGAGATTGCGCTGTAGCTGCTTCTCCTGTGTCTAAAGAGGAACAATTTCAGCTCTGTCTCTCCTTAAAAGCGACCATGTTACTTAGTAGAAAATCTGCAACTGCCTTTAACAAATGCATTTGCAGCTGTTGGGTTATTACTTAAGGATAAGTTCTTATAAATAATGGACCTTCACTGAAAACCCTGATCCCTTAGTAAATGTCAATGTGAGGGTTAGTACAGTATCTGGTACTTGCTTATATCTCAAGTGCTTTCTTGATAATAAGTTGCATATATATTTTTTTAATCTAGAGTTAATTAGCTCTGCTATCCTCTCACTAGAGATTTAAATTATACGTGGGTTTGATCTGAGAGTATTGATCATATGTACTATGGAATTTTTTAATTTAATGTAATACCATTTCTTCACATTTTGATTTGTAAAATATCAGAATATAATTGCAAGGTATAAACTTTCACTAAATTATATTACAGAGGTACTTTAAGAAAAATATGTAAATTATTTAATTTAAATACTTGTTTCATACTTTATCTTGTGAAGCCTTTTGTACAGTGAAGAAAGATTTACTTTTATGGGTAGGGGTGGTGGGCCTTAAGTCAAAGACAAGCATCTATTTATTCCTGCGTGGGTTTTATTCCTATCATAAATACTGCAACTTGTCAACGTTTGGCATTGACAACTGGCACCAAATTGAAAACTGTATTTTTTCGCATAGAATATAGACTTCCTTAAAGTAAGTCTAGGTCAGGATGAAATGTAACCTATGGCTGCTCCTTTTCTGAATTTCTTAGGCAGCAGTGGAAAAAAAACTTTAAAAGGTACCATCGGATGTGTCACTTTACACTGTAAATACATCATATAAATGCATTGCTAACTAAACCTATCGTAGGGCAAGGGCATTCCTCTTCTGTTTTCCCTAAAGTGCTTACAGTTTTTTAAAACTTCTTCAGCTTCTGAAGCCTTTTCTTCCCCTTAATCTTCTTGACTGATTGCATCAGTGTTATCTCTCAGATTCCACTGAAACCTCGATTCAAAACAGAATTTCTACTTCAAGGACCTCAATTTCAGCTGGGCTGCCTCTGCCCCAGGGGTAGGCTGCAGGCACAGGAGAGATTAATCTCCTAACAGGCTGGCCCTTAAGAATGGGCTGGACTGCAAGAGCAAGCATAAGGTACTTAAAAGCCATTTTAAGTATTTTGGTATGTTTTCTCAGGTTGGATACGCATAGTAATTGCTACCTACGGGGGGGGGGGGGGGGGGGGGGGGCAACAAAAAAAAAAATTTTTTTTTTTTTTCCCCCCCACCAAAAAAAAAAAAAAAAAAAAAAAAAAAGGTGGTGATAAATATTAACCAACCAAAATACTGGCACACTCCTCCTACTGCGTAGGAGTGCAGTATAAACATTCAGTCTCTTTTTGTGATGTGTAATGGGAATAGTAAGATTAGCAAAACTGCTGGGTGATTCACATGCAAGTTGCCACACAAAGAGCCATCCACATCCAGGCTTCCCTACCCTCAGGCACATCTGCGTGCCACAGGAAAGTTTTGCTGCCCGGTGTCGGAATTGCATTCACGGACACACAGCGCCTTTGTCCCCTAGGTCCTGCCGCGCTCTTTGGAGCTGCTGGGGATGGGGCAGATCCGCTCATCTGTGCTGTACGTCTGCTGACGGGCACGTAGAGAATGGGAAGAGGCTGCTTCAATGAAAATCGCTCACCTCGCTCCCTGCAGGGACAGCTCCCTTGGGTAGCTGGCAGTGGGAGGCCGTGGCTTCCTCTCAGTGGCCACAAATATTTTCCTCTGGTTTCAGAAGTGGAAGAACATTTCTGGCTTCATTAGTGACGGCAAAGCTAATCTAAGTTTGAATAGTGCAGATTTTAAAAAGAACACCCCTGTTGCTGTTTGACACTATCTGTGGTATCAGCTTCTCAGGTGAGCTGCATTTCATATTGCTCCTGATATTTCACAACTCTACAATCACTCTGATTTTCTGTAGGAATGTAACAATTTAATTACATCACGATGTTAGAGCCCTTCCTGGTGTGTTAAATTGTCTGTTATCTGCTGCGACAGAAAAAAGCACATTTTTGGTTAGCATTGCCAAATCTTAATCAGTAGAGCTAACAAGTGTTTAATTATATCAAGATAATGATATTAAAGAAGAAAAAGAAAAGAAAAAAAGAAAAAAAAACACAAATAATTGTTTCCAGTCACCTTTTTTTTTTTTTATTTTAAATTTTATTTATTTTTGGAGGAATTTTGGGGTGTGTTTTATTGCATTTCTTGAAGGGAGTAGTCAAACCTGATTCCCATGGAATGTGTTTCCCAGTGAAATCCCACGCAGTGCCTCTGGGTTCCTGAGGGTCTTTCTGTCAGACCAAATGCAGGTGGGATTTCCAGGAAAGAATGGCAGCCCTGGGCTCACAGGTCTCATAGGAAAGACAAAGTCACTTACATGTGTGAATGTAAAAATTACATACAGTGTAATGTGATGATGGCTTCTCAGATGTTACCGGCCTACCAAGCTAGAATGAAAAAACTTGGAACTTTTTTACATTCTTTTTTGTTGTTGTTGTTTCCTTCTCCTTAAAAACATAAATGGTTGGATTCACTGTTTGTAGAGACTGGTAGAAACCTCTGTGCTTTAAAAAGAGAGAAAAAAAAAAAAAGTTATCCTGCAAGATTGAATGTAAACACAATTAATTTGCAATACGTTTTTGCCTTAATGGTTAAAAAAAAAAAATAAAGTATTTTTAAAATGAACCTAATGACTTGTGCTGATCTTTCATTTCCAGGAAAATAATTCATGGTAGTGTTGTGGTTTTGAGACAGGCAGAGCACTCTGCCTGAGCACTCTGCAGCTGCCACATCTTAACTGAATCCCTTGCAATGACCATATGCCATCAATAACTTTTAAGTACACTAAGATAGTTCTGTTCTGACCTCCTGTACAGCTTGTGTCCTCACCTGGCAGTTCCTGTCAATGCATGCAGAGTCAGAACCTGGGGTGTGCCGGGAGGGTGGTGGCGATGTGCCTGTGCACCGTGACACCCATCACTCCTTCTGAGACAGCACCCATGGCAGGAGTGCTCTTCTAGTTAATTAACAATTCAAACAAGTTTGCCTTAATTTGATATCCGGGGCTCTGCTTCAGAAAACACTCGGCTGCTCAACTTTGCATCAGGGATACTACTTCTAGTAGTGACCAAGTGATAAAGTGAGCTTTGGTAGGAATGGCTGCATTTATTGTGGGGGCTGGCAACAAATGTCTGTTTTTAAAAAGAAGTACTACATATGCTTACTATGTAACATGTTATTGTTACAAGGGTGTTTTAACGATGGAATAATATTTGAAGTATTTAGAATGTGTGGATGCTTGTAGATTAACTGCTAGGGATGTGTGTGTAACTTACATATACATCCTTTCCTTTGCAAACCCAGGGATTTATTGAAGTGGTAAAACAGTAGCTTTTTTTTTCATCATCTGTGTGCTGGAGGATTGAGGGCCTCATTTTCAGCAACAGAAAGTACCCAGAGAACCTGATGAAACCCAAATATAAAGGCTTTGTGCATCCTGTAAGGAAGGACTTGTGGCTGCTAAGCTGTGGTAAGTTTAGCTATGGTGGCAGCATTCGGTCTGTAAAATCACATACATACCAACACATTGTGACAGAGAGCATAATGCCCATGTTCAGTAGGAAATATCCGAATGCAAAATATGCAAGTAGTAACAGTCAGACACAGAAAATAACTCTGTCATTACAGGAGATCCCTAATCACACATAGGCCAGCTTTCCTTTCCTAGCACAAGCATCATAGATGACAGAAGGGCACACAGTAGGTTGAATTAGAGGAAAAACAGCTCAGAGAGCAGAGATCATTCCCAGCACCATGTGGGTGCACCTCCCAGGCCTCAGATATCTTACAGCCCAAAGGCACATTTTCATTCAGATGTGAACTGCACTCACCAGGCTTTTAAAACCTACTTTCAGGCTAAGAGTTAAAATACAACCTGCTGCAAACATTGTGAAATAAAGAAAATAAAAACTTAGATAATGTTTTAGAAAGACATTTGCCTACGTAAACACACCGTAGGATCTCGTGTTAAGTAAGGGGGGGGGAGGGGCAGGGGGGGGAAGGAGCTGTGTGTAACATGAAACTGAAATCGAATACCACTAATTTTAAGCAAGCTGTACATCACTTTATTTGAACGAGTAACCTCTTATTACCGCAGAAAGGAATCTGAAATGTTGAGTTCTAACAAGTATTTTTTTTTAGGCAATTAAAGAGGTCTATGCATTTCATACTCAAGTGCAACTAGAGCTTGAAAAAGGTTGTAATATATCCATGATTGCTCCTCTAGTAACTGCAAGAAATTCCAGTCTCCAACAGCAGAAACCAATGCATGAGGTTCAGTAAAAAAACACAACGAAAGATTCCAGGACATTAGAAAGTCTTATATAACATAAAATAACTCATGAAAATTATGTTGATTTCTTCTAGCAGATACATGGCTGATTCTCCTAAAAGGGTTGTGTAAGTATAAAACAAACGATAAAGCTGAAAGAGTAGATAAAAGGAGAGATGTTAACCAAGACATGGTTCTCAACCAGTAACCAAAAAAACATGAATAAATAACATGAATGTGGTGATTATGGAGCACTCTGGACATATCCTCAAGGTTTGTGACTGATTGATTGTATTAGCATATAAATCTTCCTTGTAATTAAGAAAGAGTCAACACAGACATTCATGATGCCAATAAACAGACTAATGAAATTGCTTTTTCTCCTAGCAATTTTATATGTATATTTTTTTACGAAAACTATGTTTCTCAAATCCTGACTGTTCAATTGCCAGTTTCCAAAAATAAATGACTCTAGTAGCTGAATTTCCCTATTTCCATATTAAACTAGACAAATAACCTCTTCTATCACTGCGCAGAGACAGACTGGAAGACTGAGTGCAAAGCGACTGCAGATTTGTATCCTTTTTAAAATTATTATTTAAAAAATTTTAAATGTTGCCATTATAAAAGCATGTACTTTCTGTGATAGTACTGGCATTAGAATTTTGAATTTAGATATTTCTGTGGCTATCTACGACATTTTGTCCTACCAGTTTTATTTTGGACTTAAAAATAAAGCTCTGACTTCCTTCCTCACTGTAATCTTACCAAGCTAACAATGGCAGGTTAACAATTGGTGCTCACATTCTTGGACGTACAGCGAATTAAGTCAGATAAATCTTTCAGATTTTTCATAACACTGTAGGATTATCAAGAACCATACAAAACATTAAAATAGCAAATGGAAAATTTGTATATAGTTCCTATGCTTTAACACTGTTCAGTTTTTTACTACATGCATTTGATAAGGCAACAAACAGGCCTGTCTGATGTTCTTTCCGCTTTTTCAGCACTCTAAGGTTATTCTGCTGGTGCTGCAATTGCTGCATGATGATGCTTGAAGCCAAGCCAGTGGGAAACGAGTAGCTGTTTTCTGTAGCAGTGAGCTAATGAAGGTCACTACTTCAAGAGGAGCAACATGATAGTCTTAAACAGGAGAGAGGAGGAAGCTCAGCCAAAGAACTGTCCCTCTTTCTTGGTCTTTCAGTATTTATGTTCTTGAATCCATTTTTTTCTTAGTCTTTGACTGGGGCTTCCTTTTAGCCATATCTTCTTGTATTTCAAAAGGAAAAGCCTGTAGGTTTTTATTCACACAGGGGAGGCAGAACCTTTTAGTGTAGAACAGACTACATTCCTGTAAAGAAAACAGTATTAGCTGGATACACAAAATGGAACTGCTTAAGTTCCAGACTTATTAAACCACATTTATATGTAGAATCTTTATTCTGAATTAAATTATTCTAGGTTAAAATACTCCAGCAATTTTGCTTCTTCTGTTCAGTAATTCTAACATCTTATTTGAGGTACTGAGTGAAAAATAAAAACTGGACTGTAACAAAAGCTAAACAAATAAACAATTATTTTAAAGAACTGACCTTTATCGGCTCAATGCTATAGTAAACAGTTACCAATTTCCTTGCAATTGCCTTTTTCCTTCAAGAATCATTCATGGATCTCCTGGTATGATCACTAAATTATAAACAAGGTATAATGGATAAGCTGAGCTGCTGTTGCTGATGGATTATTCCTGGAGAGTTAAACACAATTGAAGATATCAGACAGATCAGAACATACTTTTGGGAGTCACAGATTCTGCGGGTTTCACCTAAACAACAAAGTTCTCTTGCTAAATCTTCATTTAACTTTCCAAGATTTCTCCTTGCTGGGAAGATCTTTCAGCTTCCTGAACTGGCATTTGAGATTTGAAGTTTCAGAAAGCTCTTCTTGTTAATTTCCATGAAACAGCAAAAGGGCAAACGCAAACACAAAGAATGTAGGTCAGAAACAGTAAGCTCTGAGATTTTAGTTGCGTATTTTACCACAACTACCTGAAAACTTAATTGTCTTTGTAATTTGCATGTTTGCATAGCCCTAGGAGAATACTTAAAGTATATCATATGAATATCACAGAGATGTCCAGTAATCAAAACAGCTAACTGAATTTAATTCAGGTGAGATAATTCAACTGAGATTTTATCCTTTAACCAAGATTTCACCCATTAACCTTTTTTACCTTGAATAAATGTACTCGCTGATTAAAAACTAAAAATATGCATTGTACTAAAGGTTGAGTGGACATTCCTTGCCCAAGTTACTGGAGGCAAAGTATTGGAATCTGTTGTGCTCAATGATGTTTTCCTGCCTTTGAAATGGAATGGCTCTGTGATCTGACATAATTCACATCTGATTTAGTTAAAGAGTGTTACAGACCCTATATTTATTTTCCACACAGTTAGCTCTAACCAGATGCTAGAATTATTGAATGGGAAGAAGCAAAATTGCTGGAATATTTTAATCTATTTGCAGTGCGGAGTTCAGACAACTGGAGGAGAAGCTTATTGAAGTGTTACTCTTTTGCCCTGCAGTGAGACTGAAGTTCATGGTTCTCCAGGCATGCTGATCACTAAATTCCAAACAGGATTTAATAAGTAAGCTAGAGTGGTGTTACTGATGGATTATTCTTGGGGATTTGGGCATGAATAAAGACATCAGTTCAAATGGAGCAGGACATCTTTCTGGGTGCAGTAGATTTCAAGGGTTGTACCTAAATAGCAAAGTTTTCCTCTTGCCATGATGGTTTGTGGCTGGCCTTTCTCTAAGAACTTGGTTTGAATACTTTTGCATTTCTGTTTTCACTTTTGTTTCCCTTGTCACTCACCATCTGCACTTCAACAGTAGGTACCACTCGATTATATCAAAATCACAGTCGCCTTGCCTCTGTGTGATAACTTCTCTTCATCTATTGTCCTTTTCTGCACCAGTTGTCAGGCTTTTGCACATTCAGAGTTGTGTGAGGCCCTGCCCTCTGAAAAGCCCCCTGCACAGTCTCCACAGCCTATTGTTTTTTGTCCTTTGATATCCTTAATACATTAAGCTGCCAGTTAAAAAGGGAAGATTAGAGTTTAAGTTGGCCCTGCTATTGTTGCTTGTATTACAATATTTTGACACAGCGCCCCGCGCCCTCAGGTTAACTTCATGGCTCCACAGGGATGGCCACTGCACCCAAGTATACTGCTCAGCAGTTGCAAAGGTGGGAGAGGCTTTTGCCCCACTCTGGGAAACTCAGATGTTAAGACCAAGCTCCTTACAGATATACAGGTGCTCAATTTGCATTCTTTTAGCTGAAATGAGTTGTCAGCTTCTGTTGATTTCCACTTATGGGGCTTACATCATGCCTATGAACTACGCACATCTGGATTCCAGGTACACACACCTCTACAGAATCACAGAATGGCCAGGGTTGGAAGGGACCTCACAGATCATGAATCTCCAACTCCCTGCCACATGCAGGGCCACCAACCTCCCCTTTTAATACTAGACCAGGCTGCCCAGGGCCCCATCCAACCTGGCCTTGAACACCTCCAGGGATTGAGTCCACAGACTCCTTTCTCAGTCATGGGATAATGTAGCCTACCTGATACAAATTACGTTTATTACATATACCCAAGCCCTTCTTTGATCACTGTCCTGACAGGGCTCCATCCTTTACTGGACAATTCTTCAACTCTTTAGCATGTTTTACCACATCCACAATCAAGTCAGGAGGGGGCATTTTCATTCCGCTCAGGCAAAACTGAGCAGTCAAAGCAAACTGACAGAGTTTATTTCTCTTCTCACACGGATCGTGTCAAAAAGTAATATAGACAACGGCATTATTTTTAGCACACTTCTGAAGGAAACCCGATGTAAAGGAACGTTTCTGCCTAACCTTCTTCAGGACTGACCTTGCATGACTGAAAGTTGAGTGGAAAGCAGTTGTAGTGTTATGTTTATCACTTAATATCTACAATCGTGTCCAAGGTTACTGTCTATTCAGCTTCTGCTACAGTGAGCAGTAACAGATGAAAATTGCCCCCTTTCTTCATTTCTTCTTTAAAAGCTGCTTCTTATAAGTGTTTAAAACCTATTTTTAGTAAGTGTTGCAATAAAAGGAAATACCTGCTTTAAATGACGAACATGGTCATAATATATCATTGAGTTTATGAACATCATATAGAACATGGATCTTGACTTTCCCTGGCACAGCAGCTGTAAAAACACTTCCGCTAGCGTGGAGTATCTTAAAAAAAGCCTAAAATCTCACTCTTAGATAGAAAAACTAGCAAATCAAATCCAATCCCTTTGCTAAACCTAAGATCAGACAAGTCTTAATTTTACTACATGTTAGTCTAGTACTGTATTTTGAGTTAAGAGAGAAATGTTACCAACCTGCCACTGACAGCTTTCCATCATATTGCTCCAGCCTCTTTGCAAATGAGGCCCAAGAAATAAGATTTTCTTACTTTCAATTCCTATGTTATAACATTGTGGAAACAGCATAAGGCTCAGTTGATGGACTTGGGTCAAGCAATAGCAGGAACCAGAAACAAATCACAGAGAGATTATCATAACTTTATCTCTCTCTATTGCCTTGGATAAATTTTTACCTCTCTACGCTCCAATCTTCCCTACATGAAAGAGGAACAGTATGCATTTACCTACTTTGGTGTGGGTGTTTAAAGCATTAATTATCATTTCTCTTTCAGTGTTGAGTGTTCAGCAGATCTCTTTCAGTGTTACCTAAGCAGCATTGCTAAATAGATTTGGAAACCATGGTCGTATGCATGATTCACTATCTGGCCTGGCCGGTTTGGGAAGGAATTTATTTCAATAATTTATGATTATGATTTTGCTTTGAGTGATACCATTTGGGGAACCCTGAAGACTCAGATAACAAAAAATAAATGCCTGACATATTTACACAACAGCTAAAATAGGCAGGAATACAAGAAGTTTTAAAAGAGGCTTTCACTAGTTCATTGCAAATGTCTTCTATGCTGTCACACTCTAGATTATCTGAAACTGTTATTAAATCTTTTAAAATTAAAAAAACACACCCGCATTCAGAAGAGGAAGATACATGGCAGGACACTGAGAGGCTGAACCTCAATATTTCTGATAGATTTAAATGCGAGACTTGAAAATATCTGTTGAATCCTTCATAAATTCAACACACTTAAATTGTGATGCAAATAGCAAAAAGAGCTCGTTTGCCGAAAGTGTGCCTGAGTTACTAATCCTGTTCCATTACATAGGAGGGGTAAACCTGACTTGTTAGGGCAAGAATCAAGCTCATTTCTCCTAACTATGTGATCCGTATTTGCCCATATGCTTGCTATTATTACTTTGGCTGTATGTGTGTGAGTGAGGCAACCACCAGCCCAGTCAGAGACATTCACTGTCACAAGGAAGACCTTGCACACAACTGCCTTAAGCTACTTGGCTCTAGAAACTTGAGTTCAGCACTTGTGTTCAGCACTTGAGTTCATCTGATTCCCATAGGAATCCTCAGGTAGTTCTAAAAAGAAAAACAAATCTCAGTTGCAAATGCTAATCTAATTTTTTTGTGATTTTCTTTCATTGACATGACAGAACAGACTTCAGAAATGGTAAACAAACATAATCAGGAGAAAAGTGCTAATTTTGCACTCCTCTTAGGGCAGTGTAATAAATTCATGCTCAGCAATAATTCCCTGCAAATCAGGATAACATTTAAACTTGTCCAAGAGTCTCAATTTTATTTCAGCTGTGTTTCTCCCTCTAAATTTTGTGAGCCGAATTTGACCTTTACTTTTAATCTCAGGAGAATTTCCTCAGTTCCGACACAGAAATTGCCTGGCATTGGCATATGAACTGCCTCAGCTGCCCACATTATCTCACTTCCTGATATAAGTATGCCAGCAGCATTGCTTTGTCCTACTAGAAATATACCTGGCCACCAAACAACATGAGAAAAAAATCTGACATCTCTACAAAGTGCATGTCTTTTATTTTTTTCTTTTCATTTGGCTGGCTGTTTGTTTTTAAACTCACACTACTAGCTACTTTTGGCAAGAATCATGTCTCTGAAGCTAGTCCCTAGAAAGAGCAAACAAAGAAAGGGCTGAAAAGGTTGAAATTGAAAACTGCTGAAGCTGATACTTAAGATTAAGGTGTGCTCAGATACATGCTATTAGCTGCACTCCAGATTTAAGCACATTGATCTGAAATAAGGAATGACCACTTTGGAAGAAAGGCCAAGATTTGGCTGTTCTTAGGGCAGTGGCATCTGGTTGAACAAATACATGCTGTAGTCCATTTAAATCATCAGGTGACATTTCCTCCTGGGTTGACTCATCCATGCATCCTGACCACTGCATGAGTTCCAAGTCTCTTTCAGCCACAAAATTGGCATGCTGAGGGCAAGGAGTAGAACCTGAATTTTCTCATTCATTGTACTGCCTTAAAGAAGCACAGTACAGCCTCCAGACAGTGATAACTGTGTAATAACTGTCTTCATTTCTGCTTTGAACTCACAGCAAACAAAGGGACCAGCCCAGCACCAAGGAGAAGTTATTAAGACAACTGTAATTTTATACCACCTTTCTGGATTGCGCTCAGATTTCATAGCTTCAAGTTGGTGCTGGCTGCTATTCAAATTCATTCTTCTTTAGAGAGCTATCACAGCATTGCACAACTCTCCTCTCTGTTTAATTTCTACATGAGCTCTTGCAAATACAATGGTGAGCCTGCATTGCAGATGCAAACCTATGGTTGTTCATATCCTCTTTATGGAAAAAATCTACCATTGTTATAATACAATATACTGTAAGAAGGAAACTAAAGATTTTGAAGTAGTATGTGAACTCCCCTGCATTTGCATGCGCTGAGAAATTAGAAAAGAGTCTGCACTATGTTTGTGAGGATGGAGTGTGCTCCTCAGTAAATAGCACACAAAGTTGCTGATTGTTTCCATTTATTAGCTTTATCACAGGGAAATCACCAAGAACATGCAATTAGCCAGCCTTAAAAATAAGATGTTTGGGTTTTTGATGTCGGTCCTGGACTGGAACAAAAAGAAATGACTGAAGAAGTTTGTTTTGTTTGTTACTTACTGTACCAACACACACACTTCTTCTACACAAACTGCACAAAGACCCAAGGATGAGGAATTTTTCCTTGTCAGGGGTGAAAGGGTCCTTCATGACATAACTGTCTTCCAAAATCCTGTAAGAGAATTTCAGACTTTTAAAAGTAAATCTCACAGTATGGGAAGAGTTCAAACAGGGAAACTGGGGAGGCAGAAAGGGTGGCAGTCTTCCCTCCTGGTGTTGCATGAGCCAATGTAGCAGCTATGCAGCTCCCTTCTTCAAAACCAGCACCGTGACTGCTTTCTGCCAACAATACTCCACTATCTAGCTTTCAAGATTAGGGCAATTGGTGATAATCTCAACATTGTCTTATTAGGCATTTTTTCAGTGCTTTGCTTTCAATTATTTCTTATGATCTGCTTTCATGACAGGCACTCCTTCACACAGCCAGTTCTAGTACTTTCTCAAGTTATTACCTCAACCGCACAACTTTAAGTAGGATTTCTCTTCCAAAGCTGCATACACCAAATACAAAATAAAAAGAGCCTGCTTTTAGTTATGTCCATGCTGTAAAGCTATGGCTCTCACCACATGTAAGCAGGAGCTGATAGCACAAAGCATTACAATGATCCAGTACACTCTTCCTTTGTGTCAAAGACTGTACCGTTTGCTTCAGAGTAACATTTATTAATAATTTGCATTTATTGATAAAATGGCAACCTGCTTGGGAAAGATAAAGCCTTATTCTTCTTGGGAGCTCTAGGCAAAACAGTGCAGAAGTCAGTTTGGTGTCTGTCTGCACAGGGCACCCCGCAAGGCTGGCTTATTCCTGCATATAAATCAATCTTGAATTCTGTAATAATATGGAGTATAATACATATTTAAAAGATACTGTTAACTCATACTATCATCTTTTATTGCCTGCATATAGACACATGTATGTACATGAGCATCTGCGGGTGCATTCCTTTTTCCCCCCTCACTCATACCAAAAATGGCATGGCTTAAGCCTTTCACCCTTTCATTGTTAGCAAGAAGCAGGCATCTTTACATGGCAGATCAACTCCTTAACAAGTCTTCCAGTGTATAAACACTGGATTATCTTTGCAAAGCTTCCTTTGCAAGATTTTCAGGCTTGATGTAGTCATCAACAGCACAGAGTCCAGGCCATTGTACAAGCTTTCACGTTTGGCATATGGTTCCTGCAGCACTGCATTTGGAACTAGTGAGTAGACAAGAAAATAAATCAATAAAGACAGTATGTAAAGCTATTTTTTATGCATATACACAAGTGTTATGCTACCTCATTATTCTTTTGCTGTTTGAATCTCAACAATTCAGATACAGTCTAGATGTTACAACCAAACTTGGTTAGCGTTAAGATCTACACTCAGCTTTAATCCAGACTCTTTACAAAAGTATGTGATCAAAGGAGGTCCATTCCTCTTCTGAGTGGACAAAGGAAAAACGAATAGCACTGTGGGATTTGGAATGATAAAAATACAGCTGTCTAAGGATAATAAATCTCAGCTGAAGTAAGTGGTGATCAACAGCTGCTTCAACTTTGTAAGAAACAGAGCAGTATTAGTAGGGTGAAACACAGAGTATACACCTGATTTCCAGTTCATTCCTGAATATGTTTGCCTGATGGATTTGTTGACCAGGATGGCCTCAAAAGAACTGCTCACAGATTTAAAGCTAAGTGTTTTGTTTTGTGGTGAGTATGATGTCTGCAGACAAAGCACTGACTTTATTGTTTCTGGTCAAACTATCCCTGCTTGGCAGGTAGAAAAGCTTAAGTCTTCTAAAAAGTAAATATGCACTAAATTGCCACACACTTTAATGCCCAAGAACTGTCTAGTACAAAAAAAGCACTGCTGTTCAAAACTCCATGTGTCAAACAGCTCTTAAAAAGTGTATTTACCATACATACAAGATTCATGCTGTGTTTACATGTTGCCCAACTGACACAGCTGTGAGATATAGGCAA
Organism: Perdix hodgsoniae; assembly: GCA_035772895.1. Lineage (NCBI taxonomy): Eukaryota > Metazoa > Chordata > Aves > Galliformes > Phasianidae > Perdix > Perdix hodgsoniae. Next base: position 6,723,984 of record JAPSGF010000041.1, read on the forward strand.
TTCCCAGAAAGGCTGTGCTGACAGTCAATAATATTCTAGTAGTAAAATTATGGTATAGGTAAATTGTAGGGTGGCCACTAAGTTAGGAAATAAGCAAATACAAGTCTGTCCACAGTACTGAAGCAGGATAGGAAAGCTGATTTTTGTTTTTGCTATCAACACTGACTGACACTTAAAAAAATTATTTTCTATGAAAAAAGAAAATCACTAAGTACCAAATCTAAGATTCAGGGTCAATATGGCATATTAGTGGGTTAAATCAGCACACATTATTCTGCAGCACAAGGTTTCCAATGCCTAGAGCATTAATGAAGTCTGTAAAACATGAAAAACTATACTTACACAATAGAGTGTGTGTTTGGTGGCTTCTGCCCGTAGTATGTGTATGGAGCTGTTAAGCCACACAGCTGACACTTGAACTCTCCTGTAGGCGCAGGTTCTTTGGGAGAATCCATCTTTAAGCTATTAACAAAAAAAGCAAAAATATTTTGGTTCCAAAATGCAGTTGTGGGACCATGCCTGCAAGAAGGTTAAAACATGAAACATCCAGCATTGCAAACTAAATTCCAATGGAAAATTGGCTACTGCAAATCATAACTAGTAAATGTTTTCTCCCAAACCAAGTTATTTTCCCATGTCCCAGTTAAGTTTCCAAATTTCTTAGATAGGAGTCTAAAAATAAAAATTTGCCTATTAATTTAGAACCTGCGATCTGGAAAATCTGAGTCCTGTGCTCCATTAGTGCCTCTCAGGCTACAACCTTCCATTGGCTGTGCAGAATCCCAGTCCAGTTCTGCAATGCTCATCTCATCCCACCAAGTACAAATGGAGCCTTTGAAAAGGCTTAGGACCCCACTGATGAGGCCAGTATGAGAAAGGTGGGCACTGCAAAGATTTACTGTGCCTTTTTCCTTGCATCTGGTTCACCTCCTCATAGTTTTGGGAGCTTAACACTGACTCCCTGTTCTTATCTGGCTCCATATGAAAACAAGGCTAATGTAATGTAATCACGCCTTGTGTAGAGAGAGTGTTGGCCAATTCAAACCACAGGACAGAGGAGCAGGTCCCCTCAAAAATGTCTATGTTCTATACCTTTTAAGAAAACTGGCAGAAAAGGGAAGGGAGACTGTTTTATCTTTACTCAGAATACCTGTGTATTTCTAATAATGAGAACCTGCACATAGGAAAGCTATTGTCCATCTTTCTGATAGGCTTCAGTTACCCATTAAAAAGATACAGCTATCAACTCCAAGACAAAAAATAAAACGTGGTGTACTCTGTCAGCTCCAGTGCTTACAATACTACTTGTTTAAACCTTTGGCCATGGATTTCCATTTGGGAGCTCATTCTACACTGATATTACTTTATTTGAGAGTCACAAGCTGCAGTTTTCAAAAAGCACAGTGCAGCAAGTATTCTTTCAGAACTGATTTTTATGTGTATGCATGATCAGATCAAACACAGCTAACAATGTGTGTGCCCTAAACTTGCCCAGTCTATGAATGTAATGTAATCACTTGTTTACAGTTCAGGAATCCTTGCTCACCTGCACCATTTTCCTGAGTGGAACTTACACTTTGCAGCTGGCAAGACAACCTGAACTTTTAATTAGTCTTCCCACTTTGCACAGCATGCAGTTTTCAGCTGTAAACCTGTCAGCTTTTTTAAGTGAACCAAAGCTGGCATCAAGTAGTTCAGAAGGACACTAGGAACTCAGATTTGGATGGTATCTCAGCTGTCATCCAGCTCCCTCCTGCCAAAGGACAGCAGGTCATCCCCTACTCTCTTAGCTTGCCATCTGCACCCTTCCCCTGCAGAGCTGATTCAATTCACTAAGGCCATGTCTCTCTTTCAGCTGAGGATGGGGGTGTGCTTTGGAAACTAACTGCATAACTGTCCCCACTTACCACACTTGGTCGGCATCACGGAGCAGTCTGAAAGCCCACAAACCAGAGTTTCAGATAAAACTCAACTGAAAGATGTTCCAGAAGCCTATTAAGTATCTTAATACACTCCAACCTGAATGTCCAACTAAAGGGCATTCGGTCTACAGGATGGGACTACACAGAGTCAGAAACACCCTGAGGCATACAGAGCGGGTATCCAGTACCTGGCATCAAATACATGGGTTCATGGCTTTGCTCTTATTGCATCACACTATTTACTACTAGCTACCAATGTAGTCAAAAGTAAAAGAAATACTTTCACTTTTTTTTTTTTTTTCCCTGTTGCTTTTGTGAGCTAAATTGGCTCGCAGAGGAACAACTGCTAACAGCAGTAGATGGTAAGAAGCAAAACCACAGAGCCAGAAAGGGAGGGCTGAGATGAGGGACGTGTATTTTCCCTTTTCAGTGACAGTAAGCTGCTATTTCTGCTCACCCTGTATGATGAAACTGAATCCTTAGAGACACATGCCGCTAAGGGGAATTGAGGGCAAGGTGAAGCAGGGCCGTGACTACTTGACATCTAATATTCCAGAATAATAGGGAGCCCCAAGATCCTCAGATGTTACAAGGCCTCATTGAAAGATATTCAGTCCATAAATTCATGCTCTGTTAAGCTGTGAAATTTAACTTTGGGAATAATAAACCTTACCTTTTAATTCCTTCAAACACCACCAATTCCACTGCCATTCCTGGCATTTCAGTGGTACGAGTTCTTCAAATGTAACACAAATGGGTCTGGGTACTGATTTAATAAATAAATCCAACTCTTAAATACCTTAGGCAACTACATTTTCTGGAAAGTGATATAAACCTTGGATGTTATGTATTTTACCTTGCCCACAGGGATGTGGGGGAAATTTAATTAACTGAAGTGCTTTCAGATTTTCCAGTTAGATATAAAGCACGTATGTAGTGTATATTTCTCCCTGAATATTAAAATTAGGATTCTTCAAACTCAAACTCAAATACACAAACTCAAATAAGAAGTCTACTTTTTGAATCTCTCATTTTACATTTAACAAAGGTCCCCCAAACACACCTAAAGTTACCTTTCTGTCAGCAGTCAGTAGCAATACCAAGACACCCACGTGTCTGAATGAAATTCAGTCTAGGAAACTGTATGCAATTTTCAGTCATCTTTTTTTTTTTTTTTTTTTTTTTTTTTGAACGGGGAATAATTAACACCGTAGGGTATTGAAAGTCACTTGAATTAAAATAGACAACATAATCACAGTTAACCTTTCATTAAAATAAAGCAAAACAATTTCTTAAAAAAAAACAAAAAACAACAACAAAAAACGTAAAAGAAAGATATTGATGTCAGTGGGAATCACAAACTTTGGTATGAATGCGTCCTTATTCCAAGTCAAACGAACAGCCCAGGCTTCAGAGATGAAGTGTGTTGGATACAGGGACACCAGCTCTCTTATAAACCTCTGGCATGTAGAACAGAATTTGTTCACTGACTACCACTGGAAAGGAATGATATCTACGTACAAACAGATTTTTGGCTATGCCAGTTGAAAAGCATATGATCCTGCCTGCAAGGCACAGGTGAACTCACAATGCTTTCCACTTTAGTCCAGGCTTATACGTCACAAGTATCAGCTGTACCAAGTTTTACTTCACTGGAAATAGCATTTGTTCCAAGAGCTTGCCTACACAGTAGCACTTAGGAAAGTTAAGGTTACTAACTGACAGTACAAAGTTCACACACATACAGATTTCAGAACCAATGCTCCCAATCATAAGTAAAGTCTGTTACATAACAAAGCAATGTTGTCATCCTACAAAAAAAAAAAATGTTATGACAGGTGTAATAAACTTTTAGTTTACGCATGTGCTTCACACCTTCAGTCTAAACCACCAAACACATGCGTCCTACTCTCACACAAAGAATCTAGTACTTTCAAAAAGCTCATCTGCAATTAATGAACCTTATTTTCATCTCAGATAACAAAGGCACAGAAGCATTTCTGGGATAGATAGACAATCACAGACTCCCAGCTCATTTCTTCAGTGTTGTACACAATCTTAGCAAGATGCCCAATATGGAAACTACAACAAAGTATCTGCCTCTCCTCCAAGCAGATGTACAAAGTAAGAGTGAGGACTAGTTCCTCTCCAGCATACCAAGTGCAGGATGAAGGATCTCTTGAGGAAGTAAAAGCCAAAGAGATTAATCCTTTTATCAGCACGACAGGCAAACCTGTGACCTTGAGTGATTCAAATCATCAGCAGTACTACCAGTACTAACACTGGGTATTTCTCTTTTCTCTGGCACCTTTCTCTTTTAAGTACCACATCCCAGTAACATGCCAAATGTTCTGGTTGGGATGTAAGGAAGAAATCTTTTAAGAACAGCTTGTTTAGAACTGAATTCTGCATTTGTCATCTTGGCTGTAAGCCCCAAGGCACTTTAACACATACTTACTTCAAGCACATGCATAGCTCTTCTGAAAAGAACAGTTCTGCTACCCACACGTTTGATTATGAAGCAAAACACTGAACAAGCATCCTCAGCAGAAACCTGCCAAGTCAAGCCCAGAACGCTGCAGGACATATGTGAGGTTGGCCCACGTGTCACGGTGAAAGGCAAAGCACAGACTTGAATGTCATGCTGAAGAAATAACTGCAGTAAAAGAAAGGAGCAAGTTAGATAGCATTGCTCTGTGTTTCTCCATGCTGTGACTGATACACGATATGGATGGAGGAAATGGCTTTCAGTGTAGTTCTCTAGGGACTCCTAAAAACTTCAGGGTAGTTCTGCTTGGAGCATTCTGCTAACAGGTCTGAAAGGCATGCCAGAAATAATAAATCACCACTAAACTGTCAGGGTCAGCAGCAATGCAGTGACACAGATAAGTAATCTGATTTTCTCTGCTTGGAACCTTATGAGTACAACTCTTTACAATGCATAGTTTAAAGCCCCTCTTTGATATTACACAAGACTCACGTATTCCTAAATCACCAATAAGCCAAAGAAACTATAAAAGAAACAACCTGCTTACAAATAGACAGACTGTGATTTGAAAGAGCGTCAGATAAAACCAACACTGACACACCTTTAATCCTCTCCAATTAAACCCGTTTCTTTCTCCTGCCAAGATTTTCCTGCTGTATCCAGTGATCATGATGATGGCCTATTAAAATATCCACAGCTTGATTTTCCATGGAAAGAAGTGCTCTCTATTGGAAGGCTAGGAGCCACTGAACACATAGCCTAGTAAACACCAAGTTATTCTGCAGTATTTGGTGTGGAATAAGTTTAAACACACTTCAACATCAGGAACGTACTCACCTCTTTCAAAAAAACAATCTACTGCCTGCCTCACTGCTCAGCTAGTAAATAAAATAGCAGAACCTTCTTCCTGCTCATTAATCACCAGGTGAACAGCTCTCTCTCCCTCCAGTTTCCTTACGCTACTGCCCTGAAGGCACACTTAGGTCACTTGCTGGCCGGTCTCCCTGCTTTCTTTGAGCTTAGGTTGGATTCATGGCAAAGAATTAGTCTAGAAATGCAGTTTAGCCAAGTATGGCCACTTGGAACTTTTATCTTTATTACCTCTCACAAAGATCACTTGACTGAATTAAACTTGACTTGTTGCAGCAACTTCTCTCTTCAGCTGGGTGCTGGTATTGCTCTCTCTGCTCAGAAGAAACTGAGATCACAGCAGGACACGGGCTTCCCTCAAGGTACAGGTCATATAGCAGGCCTCAAGTGCTGCTTTTTAATGACAACTAGTGGGAGTTCCCATGGCAGCAGGACAAACAGCCCTGCATGGAGTTATCCCATGGGGCCAGCCCTGGAGGCAGACATAGAAGAGAAAGTGAGCATGTTTTCTGAGCACTGGGAGAGAAATGTTTAAATAGGGTGTGTCAGACAAAATACTGCAGCAGAGTAACACGGATTTTTTTAAAAATCAAAAACTTTCCTAATGTAAAATGTTTTTAGGAACACAAGATGAATCTCAAAAGGACACCTGTTAATACAGCATTTAACAACGCTGTGAAACAAACAAACAAATGAAAAACCAACACCCTAGCCCAACCACTCCTTACTTGAATATGGCAGCCAGCCAGCTCTGAATTAGACAGCACTTAGTAGAGAATTTCAAATTAGATGAGAATTTAACAGCTTCACACAACAATGCTGCAACAAGACGCTGATTAACAGGCACATACTACTGCCCCCCGGTGGAAACATCGGAGCAGCACAGCTCTGGCTGTAGAGTTTATTCGTAGCTGCTGAGAATTCCTGATTGAGTAACTCAGCTGTTAGGATGGCCTCGGTTGTAAAAGACAAGCTATGTGGACGCTGCAAGAATGAATTAATGCATACCGCAAAAGCAAGTTGTCCAAGTATGCACGGTAGACCATTGGGGTCCGTGTCTGAGGCCATTTCCATGTCTGCCTGAAGAAGCACAGTGGATGTTGGATCTCTGTCATGCAACTGAACAATGCTGATACAGGGAGCAGCAGTATCATTGGATCTTCCTTTCCACCCACCCCAAAATTAATCTATCATCTTTTCTGTTTTTCTGGTCGTGGGTTTTTTTTTTTTCCCTCCATCTCCCTCATTACTCTTCCCTCTTCTGCTCTTCCAACAGGCTTTTCTAGGTAGAGCACAATATTTATCACACTGTGATTATCATCCATCCTAATGATTCTATAAGAAAAATGGCCCAGAAGTTGAAAGAAGGCAAATTTGTTGCTCTTCTCACAGAACTTACAGGGACTCGGAGGAGAGTAGCTAACACAGGAGACCAACCAAATGAACACACTGAGTGGAATATCAGTTGTGGATTACAGCTATTCCTTGCCCCCCCCACCCCAAAAAAAAAAAAAAGGCTAAACAGATCTGAGGTTTAATTTCAGTAGATATCCCTTCTAGAATAGACGCAATAAAACACGCTACAGCCATATTTTACCCTGTCCTGAACTGACTTTCTCTTCCCTCCAAACTAGTATTCCCTGTTACAGCTTTGTTAGATTTATAACCATGGCGAAGATAGTAAGGCTCTATTAATATGTAAGCTATTATGCTTCCCTTTAGTCAGCCTTTAAGAAAAGTTATGGAGGACACATGTACCAGTCAAAGTATCAGCATGGTTAAGTACAACCTAAACTTAGCATGACACTTTTCAACAGCATAAAACTAGGAACACCTAGATTTCGTGGAAATATGGGAGGAGGGGAACAGGGTATCAGAGAATAAGACACTGCAACTTGACATAATCCTGAAAGAAATAAATATAGCTTCAGTGATTTATCTCTCTAGAGGAAGCAAAGTTGGTACTGATAGAAATACCCTCTGCTATGTGGGTTGCATGTTACAGTGTCCTTGCTGTGAGAGGCAGTGCTTGTTTTTCCCTGAGATCAGCAAAACGTTAAGCATTAAGCAACTTGGGGAAGATAATTCTTTCCAATAAATGGGAGTGATGCTCAGTTTGTCAGGGCTGAGCTCAAGGTAAGGACTCCAAAATCTAGTTAATGGAGTTAAGCAACACCTTAGAAAACAAAACACAAAACTGATGAGGTGCAGTGGTATGGGGTACAAATCATCAGCTTTGAAAAAGCCCAAGAATACAGAACAAAGTGCTGTACCTACTATATCCATAACACTAATGCATATAGCCCTACAGACCTCCTTGCAGGCAAAACATTTCCCCTGAAATATATATTGTTCAGATTTCACTGTACAGGCTGTTGTGATCAGTGAGTATGAGCCACCAAAGCAAGAGATATCCTTAGCATCTCTGATAAAGGACAGAAGCCCAGTGTCAGTTAGAGAGTTTCCTCTTCCAGAGCACTTGCTGAGAGCTCTCAAATTCTGGGGGACAATGGGTTGGTGTGGTTTTCTTTTCGTTTTTTTTTTAATGCTCTTTTTCCCATTTCATTTTTAGCCTACAGTGTAAATCAGTTCCTAAAACTGAGACTAGGAGCTACAAGTCCTCCTCACTTATGGATACCATAAATTCCTGTTTTCTGTATACGTAGCAACATAATGTGAAATTGCCCAGGCACTAAGATTGTAGATTATTAGCATGTGTGCAAGTTAAAATGTTTACTCTCTGAAAAACTTTGCTTCCCAACCATTAACTCAATTACTCTGCATAAAATCAAACAAACAAGGAATAAGGCTGAACTTATTTCTTTCAATACCTGATACTCTTACCAAGTAGCTATCACAGCCCACTTACAAGAACCGAATCCATAGTTTTCCATAGGACAGAGAAATACTGCTTGTTCTTAAAGAACGGGAGACATCTCTTAATACAAATAACCAAGGTAGCGGGTTCTGCCCATGTTCTGTACTTTGCAGAGTCTGCCCTCAACAGCATGCGTGCTTATGCTCTTCCCTTCCAGAACATTTTCTGGACAAGTCTACTCTTCCACACAGCACAGATAAAAATGAAAAAGTCACAAGTTTTTCCACATATGTGAAGAAGGTTTTTGACCCATCACATCCCTATCTGTTTAGTAAGAGTAACTGGGACTGACTAAGATCTCACTGAGGTCGAGGAGGAGAACGTGGTCAGCAAGGTGGAGCTAACCAAGTAGCAGAATTGATGGGGTATACTTGGAA
>JAPSGF010000042.1:0-56672 GCA_035772895.1 Perdix hodgsoniae
AGGCCATGCCTTCAGCTCCTCCGCTGGGCCTGGAGAGGCTCATGACTGCATGCCCATGCAGCATGGAGGATTCTGATTTCTCACTGACACTCACCTCAGCAATGATCCCACAAGCTCTGCTTCAGCCTTCCAGACCAACCAACTCCCCCTCATGTCTGGGCTTGCTGCCTCTGAACCCAGACTGAGAGGACTGTGTCCAGCTCACTCACACAGAGCTCCTCAGCCTCAATCAGCTACTATCCCCACAGATAGAGCTAAGCAGAAACTACACAGAAGATGCAGTAACTTCATTCCCAAACAAAGCCTTGAAAGCACAGAGGGAACCAAGACGTCAATGCAGGACATCCAATGGTAAAGAGTGGGGTAAAGCACATGGAAAACAAATTGGGATATAGGCTGGCAGCAAGAAAATGGAATGCAAGAGATAGAGTCTCATGCTAAATGCACCCAGGAAGCCCAGAGCAGCCTTCCCAGGGTGCCAGGAAATGGGGTCCCAGCACGCAACATGGTCATAAACCATAGCAAATAAGTGCTGAGCCATGACCTCATCCCTTGTTCTACGCCTTTCCCATGCTTTAGATGCATCTTCCAACCACCCCCATGAGACACGCTTTCTGTATAAACCCACCAAAACACTCACTCTCACTTAAAAACTGCTGACAGGGTCAAAGGATCCAATCCACAACACGAGGAAATGAAAAGGCAGTGTAGTGAGAAGGCAAACACACCCCACCTTATGACAGACCAGGCTCTGGCATGCAACAGCAGCTCACTGCACACTGCTGCCATGCGCAGATGCTCTCTCCAAGCCCTCAGGCTCTCACACAGCAGCATAAAAGCCAGCCCTGTGCCTCCCTCCCTCACACTGTTCTCCTGACACCTTCTCTGCAAACCTTCAGGTGAGCCTGCAACCCCATTCCCTTGCATCCCCTGCCCCTGAGCTCACATCTTCATGTCTCTTATGGCATATGGAATCAGGAGCTCCTTAACCATGGCTCTCCATTCGTGATAGCAAAAGGTAGGCAGGGCTGGGGACCAGAGCTTCTACATTGTTTTATGTATCCCTCTCTCTCTGTGGAAGGAGGCTGATGGTCACACCACGTGCTCTTAAGTCTCTGCCCCTTTCTCTTGGCACTCATTTCTTCTCATTTGTGCTCTTCAATACATTTCTAATGCATGCCAGGCTCAGATGCTTTCTCTTCTTTTCTCTGCACACTGATTTCCCACTTCACCCACTACTACAATACAGTTCTAGAAGCCATCAGGGTGGGTCAAAAGGATCCCAGAACCTCCCCACACTGGGATGTTAGCAACTAGAACTCAGGTGCTCACTGGCTGGAATTTCAGCACATCACCCAGTATTAACCACCAAGCAGGAACTCGTGGTTTTCAGGTCACCCATTCCAAGGACCCCAAGTCAAAGAATCATTGAAGATCGCCAAGTCCAATCCCAACCCCCCCCCCCCACACACACTGTGCCCATTAACCACATCCCTCAGAGCCACATCTCCACAGTTCTTGAGCACATCTGGGGATGGTGATTCCCCCACCTCCCTCAGCAGCCTGTTCCAATGCCTAACCACCCTTTCAGAGAAGAAATTCTTCCTCATATCCAACCTGAACCCCCTCTAGCACAATTTAAGGCCATTACCTCTCATCGTATTGTTCTTACCTGGGAGGAGAGGCTGACCCTTCACCTCGCCTCAGCCTTCTTTCAGGTAGTTGTAGAAAGTGACGAGGTTTCCCCTCAGCCTCTTCTCTCCAGACTGAACACCTCCAGTTCTATCAATCCCTGTTAGAGTCGTGCTCCAGACCCTTCACAGCTTCACTGCACTTCTCTGGACATAACCCAAGGCCTCCATGTCTTTCTTTGCTGCGAGGGGGCCCAAAAATTAAACACAGCACTCAAAGTACAGCCTCGCCAGTGCCAAGCACAGGTGGATGTTCACCTCCCTGCTATTGCAGCTACAGAGATGAGGGCATTTTCCCTGCGCCACGCTGGGACTGCAAATACAGATATTTGCAGTACAGCAATACAAAATACAGCAAGCACACCTCCCAGCATGGCCGTCATCGATGCCGCTCACTTTTTCTTCTCTATTTTAATTTTTATTTATTTTTTTCTTTCTTTCTATAATTCCTGCTGCGCAGGTTGGCTCCTGCAAAACAGGTGAGCTGAGGAGTGAGACTTGCAGTCTCCAGGGGAATTGGCAGAACTGAAATATTCATCAAAAGCAAATTAATTGAACCTCTCCAGAGCAGCTGGAGTCCAGATCTCAGTTGCACAGCTGCAGTCGGCCTGGTTTCAAAGATGAAACTTTTACCTGGGAACAAAGCCCTTTCCTAGAATCAAAACCAAGCATCACCTGCCTTGGAGCCAATCAAGGGGAGCTGGGATGGGCTCAGATCTGTTCAATCTTTTCATCCAGTGATTTAGTTCAAAGAGCTCATCAGCCCTGAAGATGTGCTCCATTATCCTGGAGGGGTTCATTTCAGTTTGTTTTATAGTAAACTCTAATCAATGTAAGGAAAAGAAAAAAAAAGGAAAAAAAAAACACGTTAATACCTGCTTTTGTGAGGGAGAGTTGCTCACCTTTAGAGTTCAGCCAACTCAGCATCAGCCCCTGGACTGGAACAGTGCAGACCTCACCTCCCTGCAGCACTGCAACGTGCCTGAGCAGTTGGGCCTCCGGGATGTCGGAGGATGTCTGAGCCTCAACTTGCTGCAGAGCCTCTCGTTTTGGGTACACACAGCTCAGACAGGTTTACAGAGAACTCGGGAAAAGCTCAAAGGCACCCAGACTTTCACCACCCAGATCGCCATTGCTCCTGGAAGCATGGATGGACCTGCACATACTTCTCTTGTATCCATCCTCTACCAGCAACCCCATGGAATCCGGAGGCCGTGTCACCTTGACCGTCCTCTCGTCCAACCTGCCTGCCTTCTTCCTGCCTCATCCTTAGGAGATCCCACACCAGGCACACAACAGGAGGGACCTGCTGGAGGAGGTCCACCTTCACCTTCCCAAGCTATAGGTTGGGGTGTGGCTGGCCCCACACCCGGTGTCTGATCTCATTGTGACTCTCAGCCACCCCAAAATTCCGTCGCTGTCACAAAGCGGTCATGGTGACCATGTGTGACCGTGGTGGGCACGCATGGTCTTTTCCTTGCCTCTCTCCTTCAAGAGGACTGAAGGACCAAACACGAAGTGACGATGACGATGCACAACAAAATCTCCCAATCCCACGAGTTTGCAAGGCATCGGGTTTATTCCTTTCTCAACCCAAGTCCAGAAGTTTTCCAATCGAATTGCTACTGGTTCCTACTTCCCACGCAGAGAATCCTCCCATTTCTAGGAAAAACCATGGCTGTTGTCCTTGACTCATCATTTTGTGCACTTTCACACTGGTTCCTTAAATCAACATGGCAAGCTGGTTTCCATTCCATCCTGGGGCAGGATGCATTTGGACTGTTTGTACACCCTTTCCCAGGAGGAAAGAGCAGGGTTGGAGATGACCAGACAGCTGGAGAGAAATAGGTTACCCACAAGGAAGCTTCCTTACAGAGACGACACAGCGATTCTCCAGCTATGACAAAGTCACCCAAGCTCTATCATGCTTGATGCAAGGTCTTCTGCTTTATACCACGCAGGAGATATATCTCAGCATAAGGACCATCTCCATGCTTTCATCCAGCTTCACAGATCTTGCTAGATTATGTAAAAAGCCAAATGTTCAGAGCCACGAGTCTGCCCCATCCTGTGCGGTCACTGCACGTTTACAACTCTCCCTGTGATTTTCCTTCATGCCCCGACATTACCTGGGTAATTGGCTCCATAATTAGCATCTTTAAACCCAGCACCACAGTTATTCAGGACGGCGGCGTGATTTGGGCTCTGGCTTCAGCTGAGTGTGGCAATTCCTCAGCAGAAACATGAGTTATCCAAGATTACGCTTCGAAGTTCCCAGCAGAAAGCTGTTCTCCTCCCACTGGCTCCTGGAAAGTCCTCCTTAGCCTTTCCGCATTTCCCTGACTTGGCTAATTTGAGTGCGGCTGCAATTCATCCCCATGGCTTGGGCTGGGGCAGGCGGAGGGGACATGTAGCAAACGCCAAAATGAGTTGTTTTCTTGGCGTCTGGTGGAGGATGAAAGATGGAATGATGTCTGCAGGGCAAACAAAGGGTTTTCTTGCATGGAGAGGCAGCTTCAACCCTCAGCACCTCATTGTAGGCTCTGCATGTGAAATTAGTGCATCCCGTGACCTGGGAAGATAGCACAAGGGGAGGTTCAAGTTGGATATTAGAGAAAATTTCTTCTCTGAAAGAGTGATCAGGCATTGGAACGGGCTGCCCAGGGAGGTGATGGAGTCACCATCCCTGGAAGTGTTCACACAGTATGGAGGTGTGGCACTTGGGGACATGGGTAGTGAGCATGGTGTGGATGGGTTGGGGTTGGACTTGGTGACCTTGGAGGTCTTTCCCCAAAAACGCCCATCCGTGGAAGGCATGGAGGGTCTAACCCACAGGTTCATCCCGTGGAGTATGCGTGCAGCCCTGGTTGTGGGGACACATGTAGGCAGGGATGGGTTGGGGTTGGCCTTGGTGACCTTGGAGATCTTTTCCAACTCAATTCTATGACATGCTGGGACTCACCCAGCTGGGAAAGGGGACAGACATGACATGGCTGGTCATGGGACAACCAGCACAAGGTTGCGTCCTTTGATGTGCTGGGGAAAAGCAGCTCTCAGGAAGGGGTTAAACTGGTTTTCCTCAGTGTTTCCAACAAGAAAAGGGCATGTTCCTCTCACAGGTCTCAGCCACTAGAAAGTTAGAGGGAGAAAACTGAAAAACCATGACATCCTATTACTCCTCCACAATGAGACTACATCTCCTTGGAAGGAGATCCCTTGCTGGGTCTCCCTTAATCCCATTCTTCAGCATTTTAATTAATTGAGAGCAGTGCCTTTACTCAGCAGAAATCCCACAGGACGAGCCAGCTGGAGGGGCTTTGAAACCTCCTCCCCACCCATCAGAAAGCCCTGCTCGCTTATGATCTTCTCTGTAGGTGCATTAAAGGTGGTTGAGCCTTTGCTCATTTAATTCCCGTTTGCAAAGCTGGGGGAGGGAGGGGGATGGAGCCTGAGCTCCCCTTCCCCTGCAGCAAGATGGGAACTCGGGGTGCACGTGTGGCCGTGCACACAGGGGGGTGTTCGCAGCCGGCTGCCATGCACTTGTGCACGCGTGTGCATGCATGCACGAGTGTTTGCAGCCGGTTGCAAAAGCACACATGGACGTTGGGTGCAGGACTGCATTTCCCGAGGATCAGAGCGGCAGCGGCGGTGACGATGCGGGGAAGGAGGAGGGGGAAGGGGGGAGGGTGGGGGGAACCCGCAGGAAACGCGGCTGCAGCGGAGCCCGAGCCCGAACCGAAAGGTGCGGACAGAGGGAGACCGCATATTCGGGTGGGAACCCGACATGGGATGGAGATATAGGGGTGACGTGGGACTCCCCCAGCACCTCGTGGGGAGGAAGGGGGAGGGGGCACAAAAATGGGGGTAACCCCTCTCAAAGTGTGATTTGATTGGGAGCAAAGAGCACCCCCCCCCATCCTACGTGGAGGTAGGTTGCATCCTTTGATGTCACCCACGGGGGTGACAGAGGGGTGAGGGCACCCCAAGATGGGGCTGGGAGAGGAGGGAGGGGAAAAACTCCATTGTGGGGTGAGCTTCCAGCGGTGCCCCAAGGTGGGAACCTCTGGCAAGGAGTAAGGGAGCTGCTGGGGTCTCTGTAAGCATTTGGAGATTTGGGGGGGGGGGGGGGGGGGGGGAGGGCAGCAATAGGATTGGGTATACAGAAGGGTGTGAGGTGTACCAACGTGGGATTTGAGGTGTGCAGCTCTGGGATTGGGGTTGCAGGGGGATGTGGGGTGTTGACATGGGATTTGGGGTGTTCAACTCTAGGATTGGGCTACAGGAGGACGGCTGTGGGATTGGAGCTGTGGGGGGTCTGACGTGAGATTTGGGCTGTGCGGCTGTGGGATTGGGGTGCACAGGGAGGTGTGAGGGTGCTGGCACGGGATTTGGGGTGCGTGGAGGGGTTGCAGCTCTGGGACTGGCATGCACAAGGGGATGTGGAGGTGCTGACGTGGGATTGGGGTTCAGAGGGCTGTACGAGGAGGGTACAGCCCCCTGTTTTGGGGTGCAGGGGGATGGACGTGTGCTCCGCAGCCATTTCCGGGAGGCTGTGCCTTGCTGTAGCCACGTGGCAGCACCAGACAGGTTTCATTAATTAGCAACTGCAGATGAGGAGAGTTTTACTGCCTCTGGAGCATCGCTGGCAGACACACCTCTTTCCTTTATCCTTTTTTTTGCTTTTGCAGACACAGCTTCAATCCTGAAAACATAATCCCAAATTAGTTTCGTTCTCCTCCTGAGGTTGGGGGTCCCTATGGGTTCCCCCCAAGGTGGTATTGCCTTATTCCCCCCTCTCCCATCAGCACAGGGCTTTGGCCATGACGGAGGCTGTGGGAGCCAAGCCTAAACGCATCCTGGTGACGGGGGGCACTGGTTTGGTGGGCAGAGCCATCCAGGAAGTGGTGGCCAATGGTGAGGGGCAGACGGATGAGGAGTGGGTCTTCGTGTCCTCCAGAGACGCTGACTTGACGTGAGTCGAACCCCAGCAACCCATTTCTTTTGCCCCACGACACACTAATAGAATGGGTTGGGATGGAATGGACTCTAAAGATCATAGACTCCTAGACTGGCTTGGGTTGGAGGGATTGCTAAAGATCATTAAGCCATAGAATGGTTGTGTTAGATGGGATATTAAATATTTTAGAACCGTAGGATGGTTCTGTGTCTCTGGAGGTCTTCAAGAAAAGGGTAGATGTGGTACTTGGGGACATAGTTTGGTGGGTATGGTGGGGTGGGAAGATGATTGGACTTGATAACCTTGGAGGTCTTTTCCAACTCGAATGACACTATTGAGTTGGAGAGGCTCTTAAAAATCATAGTATCATAGGCTTGGGAGGGTCCTTAAGGATCACAGAACCATAGACTGATTGGGTTAGAAGGAGCCTTAAAGACCCTAGAGACACAGAATGGCTTATTTAATATGTGGCCCCCAAGGCGATTCCTCTTCACTCAGTGCAACCCAAGCAAACCAAAAGTTTGGACACTGATGCAGTAAACCCCATGACTTCCTCCCTCTAGGAGTGCTGTGGAGACCAAAGCTCTCTTTGAGAAACATAAACCCACCCATGTCATCCACCTGGCTGCTATGGTTGGGGGCCTCTTCAAAAACATCCGTTGCAACCTGGATTTTTGGGTGAGCACCAGGGCAAGTGGGTCCTGCAGAACCTTGCCCTACCCAGAGCTTAGTCTGGTTTCTGCAGTCATTAATGAGTCATCACCATGGGGTGCAGGGTTTGGTGGTTCCACCACCCTTTTGTGGGTGACACTGACAGATGTCTCTGTGTCTCCAGAGGAGGAACATCCACATCAATGACAATGTCCTGCATTCTGCTTATGAGTGTGGGGTGCAGAAGGTGGTCTCCTGCCTCTCCACGTGCATCTTCCCAGACAAGACAACATACCCCATTGATGAGACCATGGTGAGCATCTCTGTTCCCACTTGCAGGGACACAGCTGGGTCCTAATCTGGCCAATCTGATTTCATCCTTTCTCCAACCTATCCATGGGCAAAGCATAACCTTGAACCTCCCCAAGATGTTCAAACCACACTACCCCCTCATGTCCAAAATCTTGCATTGAGTTGTGCTACGTGGTCTGTGCTGGATTCACATTGTGTCTCTTGTCCCCAGATCCACAATGGGCCACCACACAGCTCCAATTTTGGCTACTCCTATGCCAAGAGGATGATCGATGTCCAGAACAGGTGCGAGGGCCATGTGAGAACCATCCTGGTGTAAGAGGGCTGTGAGCATCCCAGAACTATTGGGGCAAAGGGAAACTCCAGGGCTGACAGCACCTAAATGGGGATGGGGAGATACCCAGCCTTGGCAACCAAGAGTACCAAGCTAGGGACTCTCTGTGGGTTGTTTTGTGCTGGACAGGGGGTGACCCCACAGCTGAGAGAATCATAGTTTGAGTGGAAAGGACTCACCCAGCCCATGCTGTCACCCAGGGGTTACTTTGAGCAGCACGGCTGCCGTTTCACCGCCGTCATCCCCACCAACGTCTTTGGGCCACACGACAACTTCAACATTGAGGATGGCCATGTGCTACCAGGGCTCATCCATAAGGTGTACCTGGCCAAACGTGAGTGTGATAGATATTATGGGCATATTATGGTTTGGGTATTTTCTTTCTGGTAGGGTTGCTCATGAATGCTTTCTCCATTTCCCCCGTAGAGAATGGCTCTGCTCTGACTGTTTGGGGCACAGGCAAACCCAGAAGACAGTTCATCTACTCTTTGGTATGTGTGGCCTTGGGGAGCACTTGGGGGGGGTGACATGAGGGGCTGGGGGACCTCAGCGCAGGCTGAGCCCTACTGGGTTGTCCTGGGCAGCACTGATCCTCAGGGCCTGGGGTCCTCCAAGAGCCATCTGCTCCTCTGTAGGATCTGGCCCGGCTCTTCGTTTGGGTTCTACGGGAATATGAGGAGGTGGAGCCCATCATTTTGTCAGGTAAGGACAAAATTCCAAGAGGAAGAGGGAGAGGGGGAAACAATGGCCTCAGCTCATCACCATCTCCACAGTGGGAGAAGAAGATGAAGTCTCCATCAGAGAGGCTGCAGAGGCAATCGTGGAGGCCATGGACTTCAGGGGAGAGCTCGTCGTATCCTTTAGTGTAGGGCAGATTGGAAAAGACATCCAAGATCAAGTCCAATCATTAACCCATCTCCACCATGCTCACTCATAGAATCATTAAGGTTGAAAAAGACCTCTGAGATCATCGAGTCCAAACGTCAACCCATGTTTGATCAAGCTTTCCTAATATCCAACCCAAATCTTGAGGTGGTTACCTCTCATCTTATTGCCAGGCTGTGGGACAGAATACAGCCTCACCACCTCAGCCTCCCCGCTTTCCCATTTCCCTTAATCCCTCCCACCCCAGTTCGACACAACCAAGGCCGATGGGCAGTTCAAGAAGACAGCCAGCAACGCCAAGCTCAGGCACTACCTCCCCAACTTCCAGTTCACCCCCTTCAGACAAGGTGAGAAGGGGGCACACCAATGCATGTCTGTCCCCCTGTTCTCCCTGTTTCAAACCTTTCTAACGGCATCTCTTTGTTCCCAGCTGTGAAGGAGACCTGCACCTGGTTCAGCACCAACTACGCCAGTGCTAGGAAGTGATGGAGCGGTGCACACGCGTCCTCTTTAACTCAGGGTTGTCCTTTGCTGGGGCAGAGGATGGGGTGTGGGGGCTGACAGCGATATTTCCAAAGCAAATGGGCGCCAGGATCCTGGGTATGCTTGAGGGTGTGCAAGGAGAGGGAGAAAATATGGTGAAAAATCATCAAGTAGCATCTTATGTAGACGAGACCCTGCTCAGGTAACACTCCTTTCCTACCTGCTGTAGGGTGCAGGCCCCACCGAGGGCTTTAGGAGGCAGATTGGGGGTCCCAAAGGTGCTGCTGTCCCCAGAGGGAGGGGCAGGAGCAGCAGACACTACAGTTGAATTGATCACAATCATCCCTGGGGCATGGGCTGGCAGCTCTTGTAATGGACTACACTACTAATTACGCATAATTAGGTTGTAATAAAGAAGCTGATTGAGGCTGTTGCTGCAGCACAGGAATCACGGATGACTGCTTGGTGTTGCTTTCGGTGCATGGGGAAATGCAGCTGCATGGGGGACTGTCCCATAGCCTCCAGCAAAGCATCTCTTAGAGGGACCAAAACCACTGCCTGGTCCTGGTGAGCCCCTGCCTTGGGGGCAGCAAAGACCTATGGAGTAGACACCCATCATCACTGCAGTCTGAAGTTGTCACCAGCCATTAGAGTGCAGTGGGGACCTATGGAGGAGATACCGATTATGACCCAAGATGCCCTCAACTATTAGAGTGGCTGTTCCCAAACTGTCAGGTCACTGGTGGTGCTCTTTGAGTGACACCAGCCCCAATATTTCCCTGGAGAAGGGATGTCCCGTGTTGTCCATCACTGTCCAAGAACTGGTTTGGGTTGTAGGGTTTGGGTTCCCAGCATCGCCCAGCTCCTGCACCTGGTTCCAGCATCAACTGATTGGGTGAAAAAGGGGTTTGGAAGAGCACAGAGATGTACCTCTCCACCCAGAAGTCCTTCCTGGGCACATGCTCCAGGACCAGAACCTCTCCCAATGACCCAATGGACCATCACAGAGACAACACCTATTCCTAGAAGAAGACCTACAATTCTATGACCTGGCCCTAAGGGGGAACCCAGCTAGTTTCAAGGAGCAGGACCCATCCTACTCCTGCCCCTGGCTCAAGCTTACCCCATGCAGACTCCTGATGGCCACTTTGCCCAGCTGCCTTGTCCCCCAGCTCAGCTTTGTCCTCCCAAGGGCATCTGGAACTGGTAACATCCATCCTGCTAAGCAGGGCTGCCCTACCATCACTGGGAGTGCTCCAGGCATGAAGGTAATGCAAAACACAGCGTGGGTGCTGATGTGTTCTACCTGTGTATTCAATGGGGACAACGTGGGGTAGCACAGATACCCCAACATGGCATGGGCACATGCTGGGGTTTGATAGGGACACCTTAGGGTTTCTGACCTCCATCCTACAGCCACCCCGTGATCATCTCTCCCAAGTCACCCCACTTCCAACCCACTATTCCCAACCCACCTCATGCCTCTCTGGGGTGGAGGTGAGATGCCACAATGCCAAATTCAAGGGGACATTTAGCAGACCTCTCCCAGTCCGAGAACAGACACTCTCTGCTGCCAGCCCAACCCCCTCACTCCCAGAGGATTCCAGGCTATAGGGCTGCATGGACATGGAGGGGTTGCCCTATAGGAAAAAAAAACAAAAGAGTGGAGGACACCCAAAAAGGTTGAGAAGCCCCTAACACAAATTCAAGAGTATCTCACACCCTCTGCCCCTACGCCCCCAAAAAATAAATAAATGAATGAATAAATAAAAATAAAATAAAAATTAAAAAAAAATAAAATAAAATAAATAAATTCTAGGGCATGAAAGCTTTACAGATACCCTCTGAATAGGATTAGGAACTCCCTCCAGCACAACCCCAAAACGGGAGGAAGCCCCTCTGTCCCACCCCCACCCCACGTGCTTCCCGCAGCGGTCCCACCCCGGACGCTGTCCCTAAACCACGTGGAACCACCCGGAAGTCGCGTAGCCAGCTTCGGCCACGCCCCCTTGACCTTACGTCCTCCAATCGCCGCGCGGGGGTGTGGCTCGTCTGACCAATGGGAAGGCGGGGAGGAGCGAAAGGGGCGTGGCGCGGGGCGATGGAAGCGGAGGAGCTGCGCGTGGGGTTCGTGGGCGCCGGGAGAATGGCGGGGGGCCTCGGCCGGGGGCTGCTGCGGGCAGGTATGGGGGGGGGGGGGGGGGGGGGGGGGGGGGGGGGTGGGGGGGGTGGGGGGCGGGGGCGGGGGGTGTTCCCCTGGGAAAAACCCAGATCTGGTGTCCTGCCCTATAGAGAGGTGTGGGACGGCGCTGTGCCCCACCTTAGGTGTCCCTGCCCCCATAGAGCAGTGTGGGGACACGGAGGACAAGGCTGTCCCCTTTGAGATGTCACTGCCCCATAGAGCAAAGTGGGGACAGCTATGTCTAATCCCGACTTCGGTGACTCTTTCCTATAGATCAGTGCAGGGGTATGAGGACAGGGCCGTCTCCTGTGGGATGACCCTGTTCCATAAAGCAACATGAGGATACCTCTGTCCAACTCCAATGTAGAAATCACTGTGAGGACAGGTCTGTCCACTTTAGGATGCCTCTGTCCCATACATCAATGCAAGGACATGGGGACACATCTTTCCCTTTTGGGATGTCCTGCCCTTGTCCCATAGCACAGCATGGATACATGGGGACAGTTGTGTCCAGTGCCATCTCCGGTGTCCTTCCTTTATAGATCAGTGCTGGGACTTCAGAACAGGGCTGTCCCCTTTGGGATGTCCCTGTCCAATAGAGCAGGGGGGAGGACATGGGGATAGGTCTGTCCTAGCTTGGATGTGGAGATGAGGACACTCCTGTTAAACGCTGGTGTTTCTCCCCTATAGAACAGTGTGAGGGCATGGGGAAAAGTCTGAGCTTCCTTGGATGTCCCATAGAGCATTTTGGGGATGTGATGACAACCCTGCCTATAGTGCTAACCCAACAGATGTCCCCAACGTGTAGGATCACTTCCATGGTCACCGTATTGTGTCACAACGGTGCCCCCACAGCTTTCCCCATGGCATGTCCCAATCTCTATTGCTCCATGTCCCTCATGTTAATGGGGCTGGGCTGGAGAAAGTGCAATATCCCATTGGTTTTGTGGCTTCCTGTGGGCCAACCCATCCACTCATCCATGTCCTTTATGTCCCCAAGGGAAGGTCCCTGCCAGCAACATCGTTGTCAGCGCTCCCTCGGACCGCAATCTGGCACAGTGGCGGGTGAGTGGCATGGGAACAAAGTGACAACCCCAATGGAAGGTGGCATTTGGGGTCACCTTTTGTAAAGCTCTGCAGGGCACTGAGGGACATTAGGGTGGAAGGTCCCCAAGTGTCCCCTGGAAGGGAACACTGGGTTGGGATATTGTGATCAGGACAGTGAGGATGGGACAGTGGGGTTGTGATGTTGCACTGGGTCATGGGGTGGGGGCAGTGGGTTTAGGACAATGGGGTTGAGTTATGAGATTAGGACACTGGGTTGGGATACAGCATTGGAACATTGGGGCTGGGACATGGGGCTAGAAAATGGGATTGGGACGTGGGGCTGAGACATTGAGTTGGGGTTGGGACACGGTGTCAGGATGTGGGGTCGGATGAGAGATTAGGATACAAGGCTGGAATGTGGGGTTGGAACATTGGGTTTAGGGCACAGGGTTGAGACAGTGGGGTTGAGACATGGGGTAGGGACACTGAATTAGGAAATAAGGGTTGTGATGTTGGTTTGGAAGGGGTTGTGGTGTTGGTTTGGGACATGGGGTTGATATATTGGGTTGGGACCCGGGGTTGGGACATGGGGTCAGGATGAGAGGTTGGGGCATGGGATTGGAATGTGGACTTGAGACACTGAGTTGGGACATTGGGGTTGGAATGCAAGGTTGGGACATGGGGTTGGAATCTGGGACTGGGACGTGATGTTGTGACATGGTGTTGTGACCCTGTCCCCTGCCCTTGTGCAGGAGTGGGGCTGTCGCACCACGCACTGCAACCTGGAGGTACTTCAGGAGAGCACAGTGGTGTTCTTGGCCACCAAGCCCCACGTGCTGTCCACAGTGCTTCAGGAGCTGCGTCCTGCTGTCACCTCCCAGCACCTCCTCATCTCGCTGGCGGCTGGTGTCAGCCTGCAGAAGCTGCAGCGGGTGGGTGCTCTCCTCTTCCTCTTGTTCCTCCTTCTCTTCTCCCTCCTGCTCTTCTTCCTCCTTCTCTGCTTCCTAATCCCCCATCCCAGTTGACCCCCATCACCCCTCACTGACTCTGTTCTCCCCCCAGCTGCTCCCCACAGGGACGAAGGTGCTGCGCCTGATGCCCAACCTGCCCTGCGTGCTGCAGGTGGGAGCTGCTGTGTTCTCCCGTGGCAGTGGGGTTGGGGATGGGGATGCAGCGCTGCTGCAGTCCCTGCTGTCCCCATGTGGGCTGTGTGAGGAGGTCCCCGAGTCCTACATCAACATCCACACTGGACTCAGTGGCAGTGGCGTTGCCTATGTAAGTACCATTCACCATATTGGGGTGCTCGGCTTTTTTTTGGAATCCCCTCTTTTCCCCACTGCTTTTCCCCTGCAGGTGTACCTGTTTGCTGAAGCCATGGCTGAAGGGGCTGTGAAGATGGGAATGCCGGGGGGCCTGGCCAGTAGGATCGCAGCCCAGACGCTGCTGGTGAGCAGTTATGGGGATGTGGGGACAGCTCTATCCCCAGCCTTGGGTGCCCCCTCCTTATAGATCAGTATAGGGACATCCCTGACTCGATTCTTTGGGGTTCCTGTTCCATAAAGCAGCATGGGGACATGGGGATCCCCTTGTCTGACCCCAACTCTGGTGTCCCTCCCCTATAGAGCAATGTGGGGACCTGGGGAGAGGGCTGTCCCCTTTTGGTGACCGTGTACCATAGAACACCATGGGGACATTGCTGCCCCTTCCTTGGGGTCCTTATCCCATAGATCAGTGTGAGGACACAGTGGTCATCCATCCAATGATGAGACAGTGCTGTGATCCCTGAGCAAAAAGGAGGTTTGAGGGAAACTCTTGACCCCATACATCCCCAGGGAGCAGCGAAGATGCTGTTGGAGACAGGTGAGCACCCAGCAAAGCTGCGTGGGGACGTCTGCACACCTGGTGGGACCACCATCCATGGGTTGTACCAACTGGAGAAGGGAGCATTGAGGGCCACCGTCATGAACGCAGTGCAAGCAGCCACTGAGCGGGCGAGTGAAATGGGGGAGGATTAACAGACATCCCATCTCATCCTGTGGTAGTGGGGACCACAGCTCTTGGTGCCACCAAACCAAACCGTGGTGCCACCCAAACAAAGCTTGGTGCCACTAAAATGAAGGCTGTTGGTCCCAGACTAAAACATGGTGCTACCAAACTGAAGCATGGTGACCCAAACTGAAGCAACCAAACCGAAGCCTGGTGACCCTAGACTGAAGCATTGATGACAGGAAACCAAAGCACAGTGATCCCAAAGTGGAGGCTGGTGACCCCAGACTCAAGCATGGTGACACCAAACTGAAGAATGGTGCCACCAAATCAAATCATGTTGGCCAGCAAACTGAAGCCTGATGACACCAGACTGAAGTATGGTGATCCCAAACTGAAGCCACCAGACCAAAACTTGGTGATCCCAAACCAAAGCCCTAAAGGGTCCTTGAGCCTTTTGGGAGATCCTGGCTGGAAGTGGGAGAAGCTGAAGTGCGCGGCCACCATGGAGTGGGACCTAATAAAGGTGGGCAGTGTGGTGGCAGGTTTGGCTTTTTTTCTGGTTCCTTCTGTCCTCTGTGCTCAGTGCGATGTGTCTGTGTGGAGGTGACAGCATTGGGGTTGGAGTCACCATGGTGGGTGGAATGGAGGTCACAGCATCACAGAATGGTTGAGGTTGAAGGGACATCTGGGTCCATCTGGTATGGCACCAAGGCAGGGATGGGGACATAATCTTGGAGTGAATAGTTGGGATGAGCCATAGAACCATGGAATATCCCAAGTTGGAAGAGACCCACAAGGATCATGGAGTCCAACCCCTGGTTCCACACAGGACCACCCCAACCCCAAACCTTATGTTGCAGTGACTCTGAGGGATCATTTACAAAAGACAACCTCAGAGCAGGAATAAAAATCCATTTAATCTTCATAAACTCTGAAGTTAGGAGACAAAGACAACAAGTAAAAACACCCACCCCACAAGTTAGCTCTAGTGATTTTTTCCCCCTTTCTTACAATAATTAGGCTCAAATTTTAACAAAATCAAGTTGAGAAAAGAGCTGTTTAATTAATATCTCCCTGTTTTGGCAGGAAAACACTTTGGCAGTGGGAAGAGTACCACCAACCCTTTTAGGAAAGCACCCCAGGAAATGAAAATGCAGCAGTTTGCCCCAGCGTCCCAGTGTGACTCCATGTCCTTGCAGGGTTGGCAGAGGCTACCCATCCCATCACCCAGAGACCATCCTGGGATTACAAAAGAGCACCTCCTAAATACATTTAGGGTGAGGAACAACCCTTGGTTACACAAGGTATGGAGGGTGTCACACACAAAAAAACCAATCCCATGAGCCCTAAATTGCTGAGTCCCCATTGCTGCGACCTCCATTGACAACCCCATAGGACAAACGGGGTGTGCCCAACCCCGTGGATGTCCCAGGCCCCCATGGGATAATCACTATGTGTCCCTAGTCCTGTGGGTGTCCCAACTTCATGGGGACCCCAGCCCCATGGGACAGTTAGGATGTCCCCAGCCCCAGTGGGGCATCCCCAACTCAACGAGTGTCTCAAAATCCATAGGTGTTCCCAGCCCCATAGGTGTCCCAAGAGCCACACAGGCGTCCCAAGGATGCGAAGTGCTCAGTAGCCAATGGGTGATCGGCCACCTTGCCCTAAGGATCGGGGCTGCTGCCATGGTGCAGCCTCTGAGCCATGCTGATGAGGGAGCGGAGCTGCACCAGTTTCAGTGGTCCCACTCTCCGGGGGTCCTGGCCCTCCAACCAACGCAATGCTGTCTCCAGACCTCTGATGGCTTCATGGGCCGTGGGCATCAAAGGGGATCCCCCTCCTCCAGCCCCATTACCCTCTCCACCAGCTCCTTCCTCTTCCTCCTTACATCCTCCTGGGCCTTCCTCCATGGCATCCTCATCCTCATCATCCTCCCCTGTCCCTAGGGCCATATCATCCAAGTGCAGCCAGTTGGCCACCTCCTCAGGAGCCAAACGTTTGTAGGCCAATGCGGCCAGCTGGGTCAAATCACTGAAAACTTTGCCATCTCCATTGCCTTCCTCTCCGTTTGTGCAATCTCCTCCTCCTCCTCCTCGCTCTTCTTCCCCGGTTTGGGGCTCAAATGCGGCACGCAGTCCCAACAACCAACATTTCTCAATGGCATTGGGAGGGATGAGGTCCCAAGAGAGGCCAGCCAAATAGAGCATGTCCTTGAGGAGGAAGGAACGTGCAAAATCCACAGGGCCACCAGCGCTGATGGCCAAGCGCAGCAGTTCCCGCTTGTAGAGCTGCTTGAAGGCCGACACCACCCCTTGTTCCAATGGGGCTGGGATTCGGCTGCCTCCTCCAGTGGAACTGCTCCCAGTTGGGCTTTTGGAGAGGAAAAGAGCACGGATGGAGCCATCAGGGGTCTGAAGCTGGGGGAGATCCTCGTGACGACCCCCAGATGATGGTGGGGACGTGAGAAGCAGCACAGCCTTCTGCTGGAGGCAGCTCCGACGTAGGTAGCGTTTGACACATGGCACAAAATCCTCAAAAAACCAAACCCGGAGGAGGACTGGCCCCAACCTGGCTTCGGGGCTGTAGCGATACCCAGCAGGGAATTTCTCCTGGTTGTGATGACAGAGGCTGGGGGGATCACGAAGACCTCCAACCACCAACGGCTTCAGTTTGTGGGTACCAGTCAAGTTGGCAGCCAAGAGCACGGTGACGCGTTGACGAGGAGCTGTTCGCCCAGGGAGGAGCTTCCAGTAGAGCCCGGTGATGTTGGCATTGTAGATCTGTTCATCACCATAACCTCCAGTGTCAGAACCCGGCACTGGTGGAAGGTTGGGATGGGCAATGGAAGTGCGTTCAGATTCAGCATGTAGAGCTCCTTCACCGTAGATACGTTGACTGGAGATGCCGTGACGCTTCTGCCAACGCCAGAACCAACCATGACTTGCCTTGAAGGTACACTCGGGGCCGTAGATCTGACGGGCAAAAGCTTCTGCTTGTGCTTGGATGAGAGGTCCAGACAGTGGCACACCATGCTGCCGGAGCGCGAGGAACCACGCATACACAGCACGATCTATCTCCTCTTCGTTGGCCAACCGCATCTTCTTGCGTTGGGTGCCCACCTCTCCACCCAGCTGCTCTAGGAACCAACGCAGCTTGGCTTCATCCTTCAGCCAACCCCGTAGGGTTCCCCCTGGCACCCCAAAAGCCCGGCACACCGAAGCTTGTCGTTCTCCTTTCTTTACCCGCTCAATGGCGTGCAGCTTGTCCTTGATGGAGTACGCTCGGCGGAACGCCATCTTCATCGACACGCCAACACCGCCACCACTGGAGATGCCACCACCATGGGAGGAACAGCCACCGCCGCCGCTGCCATCGGAGGTGCTGCCACCATTGCAAATGCCACCGCCATTGGAGGTGTCACCACCAACACCACCATTGGAGGTGCCGCCACCATTGGAAATGCCACCGCCATTGGAGGTGTCACCGCCAACACCACCATTGGAGGTGCCTCTGCCATTGGAAGCCCCACCACCATTGAAGCTGCCACCACCACCACCACCTCCACCACCATTGGAGCTGCTGCCACTGCCGCCGCCACCACCACCAGCACCACCACCACCCTGCCGCCCTCCCGCCATGCCAGCCGCTCCCCCACCCACCTCCTCTTCCTCCCCAGCCATGGAGCAGCCATGCGGTGCGGGTATTACTATTATTTTGTTGTTTGGGGGTGGGTTTTTTTTTTTAGCGGTGCGCGTTATAAGCGGGGCGGGGCGGGGCGGGGCGGAGCCGCCCTTTGTCTCCGCTCCGACCCCCGGAGGCGGCCTGGAAGGGCGGGGCGACGCGCACGGCGCATGCGCGCACCCCTCTTCCCGCGTTTAGGCCGCTCCGCTCTCCCCCCGCCCTCCCGCGAAGTTGGACTCTCCCTCTACGCTCCCGATGCGTTCGGGATGTACCACTCTACGCGCAAGGGGGGGAGGGGGAGAATCTCCTTTTTCACCCTTCCTTTTTCCACCTCTCCCCTCTCTGCGCTCTTCACGCGGATTCTTCAATCTATCGAAGAAGGCGCGATTCTCTCGCCGCCTTTCAACGTCGAAAAGTACGCGGTTTTTTTTTTTATCCCCCCCCACCTCCTCCCCCCGCGCTGCCGCCTCGAGTGGTCCGCTCCGCTCCCACAATGCCCCGCGCGTGAAGCCCTGCTCTCCTTTTGCCCCGCGGAGGCCGAGCGGGGCGGTGTGGGGAGGGGGTTCCGCGCTGCCGGTGAGTGATTCCCCGTTCGGCTTCCTGCTCGTCTTTGAGGGCTCCCCCTGTGGTCCTTTCGTCCCCTCGGACGGATGAGGGGTGTGGGGTTAAAGGGCTGGGAGGGTCTCCCCGCTTCTTCTTTAGGCGTAAGGGATAAAAGCGCGTCCTCCCGGAATCTGTGAGGCCACTTTCCTCGTTATGGGGGAGCGCCTTTAGGTCGTTCATCACCTTCTGTTCGCCAGGCGTGAGGCTGTGTTGTCTTTTAGGGCTCCTCTCCTCGTCCCAGGCTTGAGGAAAGGGGATTTTGGGCTCCCGTCTCGTTGGGGCTTTGGGGGAAAGAGGGATTGGGAGTGGGGAAGACGTTTATACTCCCGTATACCCCCAAAAAGGAGGATAGGAGGGGGCTTTTGTCACTAATACCCCCATATACTTCCCAAAAAGGAGGTTGTGGGGGGCTTTTGTCATTTATGCTTTCATAACCCCCCCAAACAGGAGGGTAGGAGGGGGCTTTTGTCATTTATGCCTTCATATCCCCCAAAAAAAGGAGGATAGGAGGGGGCTTTTGTCATTTATGCCTTCATAACCCCCCAAAAAAGGAGGATAGGAGGGGGCTTTTGTCATTTATGCCTTCATATCCCCCCCAGAAAGGAGGATGGGGGGGGCTTTTGTCATTTATGCCTTCATAACCCCCCCAGAAAGGAGGATAGGGGGGACTTTTGTCATTAATACCCTTCCATCCCCCCAAAAAAGGAGGTTGTGGGGGGCTTTAGATTGTTTATGCCCCCACGCACCCCCAAAAAGGAGGGTGGGAGGGGACTTTTGGTCACTTGTGCCCCATGTCCATCCAGAAAGGAGGATAGGAGAGGGGGTTCAGGTCATTTATACTCCATATCCCCCCAGAAAGGAGGGTAGGAGTGGAGTTTAGGGCACTTATACCCCCACATACCCCCAAAAAGGAAAGTAGGGAGAGACTTTAGATCACTTATACCTCATATCCTTCCAAAAAGGAGGGTAGGAAGAGGGTTTGGGTCATTTATACCCTCCCACCCCTAAGAAAAGGGGGCGTTGGGGGGGGGCTTTAGATCACTTATATTCTTACATTCCCCCCCACAAAAAAATAAAAAGAGGATGTGGGGAGGTTTTATGTCATTTATGATGTCCTTGGTCATCTCTAAAACCCCATCTCCTTTCCCAAAAGGATGTGGGGAGACCTTTGTTGCCTGTTGTCTTTGTTTCTTATCTCAGGTTTAAGGAGTCTGTGGGGTTTCAGGTTGTAGGAAGATGGGTGTAAGAGCACCCCATTACCTGTGGCTTATCTCCCAGCTCCATGCAGGTTTTTCCCCTTACCCACGCTTGGTTTGGAGCTGGGAGTCGTGCAGCATTGAATTCCTACATCATCCTCTTTCCATTAATGGACAGAGCTTGGCATGGGTCATGCTCTGTGTTCAGCTCTGCTGCGTTTGGGCTCTGCCTTAGTGTCCCTTCACCCTTTCCAGCACCTGGCATCAGCTCATCCTGCTTTACCCTCTCCCCATGCTGCTTTTCCCAACCCCTCTGACATTTTTAATGCCCGTATTGCTGCTTTTCCTTTTCTTTCTGTGATAGCTGACTCAGGAGGTACCCATTCCAGAGCTCTGTTTTTGGCAGCAAGACAGGGCTGAAGCTGCTGACATCCTCTCTTGGGGCTTGCAGAGCATTGCAGAGAGAACTCGAGCTGCTGAGGCTGCTGCTGCGTGTCACTCCTCCTGCCCCACTAAAATCCATGGAAATTGGTTCTTTCACATCTCAATCACCGATGCTTTGGAATCAGTTCTAATGATGTCCTGTATGGAGGAGAAAGTGCCTTTGCTGGGCTGTATGGCTGTAATTCTTTTTTCTCCTTTTTCAGGTGTGCCCTCTTTCTCTCTGACCTTGCAGGTACGCCTCTTTTTTTCCTATTCTGCTTGCTTTCAATTTGCTGCTCCTTGTAAAGGTGACCACTTTGGTCACTCCCTGCAGCTGATTTCCCACGCTCTCTGTTGTGTTTTCATTGGAAGTCAGCAGTGTTGTTGCTGAGAGCAAAGAGTTTTCGGTGGTAGAGGTTGGGTGCAACTGTTGTTTCCCTGGATGAAGGTTGGTGTGGAGCTACTTCGTGTAGCACAGTGACCTGATGGATATGGTTCCTCTCCTGCTGCTTTGTGCTGCTCTTCTGATTGGGGACAGAGTCAATTCAGAGAATTAAACCGACAGAACATCAATACTAGACAGCTTCTTTTCCTTGGGCCTGCAGAAATCATTGTGTAGTCTTTGGGGTTTCTCCTACAGCTCCTTGTCCCTGGGGAGCATAGAGGTGTCCTGCAGCGAGCTGCACTGCGTCCCTGTCCTCCTGCTGCCACCTGACACTCATTTTTAATGCCATCTCTGTTTGCCAGGGAACTGAACCATCTGTAATCTTACTCCCTTGCTTATGACTTGCAGAAGGCAGCTGTCACTCCCCTCCAGAAATCGGTGTTGGGTGAGATTTGTTGCTGGTGCTCATTTAAAGAGACTTTTCAAGACTGTGGGGAAACGCTTCAGCAGCTCAGTGCGGCTTAATTTCTGGGAGAGCTGTGTTCAGCCTGGCACAGTAGCTGAGATTTAAATGACATTTCAGCTCCAGTGCAGGAAATCGTGCAGGTTGCATCTGGGAAGCTGCTGTTAACATCTTTACAACCTGACTCTGGGGAAGGAGATTGATGTATTCACTTTACAGGCTCTCAAGTTAAGAGAAATGTAGTGTTTTCCTGGGCAGAGAAGAAGTTATGGATTCTATCAGCCGCTGAACAGAATGGAATTAACTTTCCTTTGGCGGCAACCTTAGTTTACTGTATGGTGTGCTTTGGTTTTATGGGCTTCTTAAAAAGCAGCTAGGTTTCAGGGGATAATGCAGCCAAATAGCTGAAGTCTAAAGCTTATGTTGGATTTAACAGAACAATAGGTAACTTTAGGCATTGACCTGCAGCAATGGAAGCAATGCATGGATTTGTTCTGGCTTAAAACACCCAGGAATTGTGACAACAAATACCAGAACCAAAGCTCTGAAGCAGCAGATAAAAATAATAGAGCAGGTCTTATAGATTTTTTTTGGTGAGCTTATGGGACAGCTGAGTTATTTGAGAGCATTAGATTACTTGGCACTGATAAGTGTTAAGAATATCATTAGCTTTGTGCTTTGTAGAACACCTGATAAGTTGTGCAGAACTGAAGAAGAATGGATGTTGGGAGAGCTGGAGCTGCTCTGATCTGGAATTAATAGGTCTGAAGCAGAGCTCTGCACCAGCAGATGTGATGTAGTTAAAACCATTGTTGTGTAGTTGTAAAGCCTTTGTATTTGCCTTTTCGCTGGAAGAACTGGTGAATGCAGAGCAGAAATGATGTTTTCCCCATTCTTATTTTGACAACTTCAACATGAATGTGGTTTTTGTCCGTTATTATTTAATATTAAAGGTTACCAAGTGACTCTCCTGGTAAGAATGCACGGCTCTGGAGTGTTAAGCAGCCAGAAGTTTCATGATCTATGCTGTGCATTTGAAGGGGGGGAATTAATTGGCTGTTGGCTGTGCCCTTGCTGAATCTCTGAAACTTGGCCACATCTCTAAACTTTATATTTTTCCTTATTGCTGTCGCAGGAATTAAAACAGTAAGTACTCTGCAGCTGTCCTATGGTTTGGCACTTGTGGGGAATGGGGCATGAAGACACTGGTCTGTAGCTTTACTGGTGGATTTCTAGACAGATTATTGCACAACTTTCATATTTCTGGTGGGGAATTCATGGCTTTAGACTATGATGGCACCTGCTTTGGGTTATCGAGGTGTTCCCAATAAAGGATCTTAAAGGCTTTATTCACTTGTAGTTTGTTTTGTTTTTTGTTTTTTTTTTCCCCTGGGATGACTTGAATGAATGTGGATCTGTAGCCAAACAGCATGACAGACAAATGCAGAACCCTGATGTTCTGTTTAGGAGTCCTTATTGATCTAAACAATAGAAAAAACCCACATGTTTTGCCTTCCAGCTTTAGCTGCAAGTCCTGGCTAATTGGAGCTCATGTAAAGATTCTTTTAAGGTAGATTGAAGTAGAACACAGCAGTGCTTTGCTGTGTTAAACTGCTTATTTTTTCCCCTAGTAAATTATGTTGGGGAAGAAAACACCTTTGCTTTAGTAGATTTTGGGGGAGGTAAGCTTGGTTCACAATCTCCAGCTCCTGGTTGCTTTTCATTGCTGGCACCTGGGGGTTCTGAACCGAAATTGTGCTATCAGCTCCCTCTCCTGGCTTTTCAGGAGCAGAACACAAATGAGTGTAAGAAATGACCTCTAAGGATACTGGAGAATTAGAGCATCCTTCTTTATTTTTCTAAGCACATCTTCCCAAATCAGTGCCTGCTTGACCATTCCTAATGGGTAATTGAGGGCTAACCTACTATCATGGAAAAAATGAAGGCAGTTTGATCTCCTTGAGCTAATTTGTAATTAATTTGTAATTCAGTTTGTAACTAAAAGGAATTTAACTAAATGCTTAGGCTCTTTAAGGTGAATAATAATGGCTTTTGGCACTTGTAGAACTTAAAGTACTAAAATCTAATGCATGCCCTCGCTTGATTGAGTCTTGCTGCAACTACATTGTTGTGCTTATCTTTTAATGCTGCCACTCTTTGGAAGATGAGGACCAGGAAGCCTCCCTGCCCCATAGAAAAGGTGTGGGTAGACAAGCACAAATACGATGAAGCAGAGAGACTGCATTATGAAAGAGAAGCAATGTTGGCTACCGTGGTCCCAGAGGAGTGCCTGGAGCTGGAGGCTGTCAATGGGGTCTGCAATGATGATTCCATTGAAGGTGAATTCAAGGGAGACCTGAAGAGAGGCAAGAATGGCAAGAAACAAAGGAAGAGGAAACGTTCCCCCAAACCCAAAAATATGGTCTCCGAGGTAGACTCTGTTTTGAGTGGTTTGTTAGCTGACAGTGTGTGGTTTGACAAGCCTTTGTATGATCATGCTGAGAGCTTGTATAGGCAAAGATTAGTGGATTCTCAATACCAGGAGGCAGCAGAGACTGAGCTGCCCGAGTCAGAAGTTGTCCAAGATGCTCCCGAGCCATGGATGCTTCCAGCAGCCCTGTCCTGCTCCCACGGCAACCTGAGCGCCTGTCACCATGTCGTTCAGGGCATCTGGGTCAACAAGTTTGACTTTGACAAGGCTGAGAAGGCGTTCCTTGAAAAGTCTCAGTTCTTTGTACCTCCAAACATGCTCGCCATCCCCTCTGTGTGCTCAGATGATGGGAAAGTCGGGCTGGGAACGCCGGATGAAGGCTATGTGACAGCGCTGCCTACGCCTGCTACACCCAGCTTAGTTCCTGATGTTGTTCATTCAGCTCCCCTCGTTAGCAGCTCCCCTCGCTCTGCAGAGCCCACGGTCAACGGTAAACCTCAGGCTTCCGGCTTGCAAGCTCTCATGTCAGAGGTGTGGTTGGAGAAACCTCTCTACGACGGCGCTGAGAAAAGGTTCTATGAGAACATGTTTGATAATCAGCCGCCAAGCTCCCCCCGAGCCTCAGAGGACCACCAGAAGGTTGGGAAGCAAGCAGGTGCTGAACACGTGGAGCTCGTCGGCAGTTCTCAGCAGCCTCCACCCACCTCCTTCTTCCTGCACGAGGACAGTGAGCGTGTGTGGCTCAAGAAGATGACATACGACAGCGCTGAGTCGCGCTACTACGCGGCTGAAGCTCTGAAAATGTCAAGAGCAAAAGAGAGCACAGAGATGCCGCCACCCACAGTGGTGAAATCCCAGCCAGATGCTGAGGCTCCGAGTGCACCTGCACCAGAAAAGAAGTAGGAGAAGTTTATTCTGGGGGTAACACGCGTGCGGAGTTGAGTTCAGGATTGAGCTGGAGGAGTTTTGTGCGCGTAGAAGACGAGCATCCTTTGGTGTCCGTGGGACTGAGCGTGTGTTGTGCTGTAGGGAGAGGCTGCTCTTGGGTTGTTGGTGGGACGGGGGAGCAGAGAAACCCCTTCAGAGAGAGGAATAAGTAGCCTTGGTGATTTATTAAACCATTTGGTCTGCAAGCTTGCTGGATTCCAGCCTACGTGGTGCCCAGGTGTGGTTGGTTAGGAAGAGCTTCTCATTGTAGATGACCTCTGTAGTTGTGAATTGTAGATAAATCAGTTCAAGGACAGAAATACTTATTTTTTTTTTATAAATCTTCCATTGTTAAGTCTTGGATAAGATGCAGTACGATGCTTTGCTCTCTCTGTTCAATCTGTGCTTTTCTCTGTGACTGCCTGAACCCCAAAGTTTGCTGTAGTGACACGGGGGGCTTGACTGAAGGCTGCTGCTTCAGTGTCACTTTGCAGTGCTGAGGTAGAGACTGATAGATCTGGGAGGGGGAAAAAGGGAGATTCCAGAGCTAATATTTGTTGGAAATTTTGTCAGATCAAGATGACATCCGGTGATACGGGTTGGTGATTATAGACAGGCTTCAGAGCGCATCTGTTGCGCATGGGACAATTTTAGTTGGCCAGAACTAATGAGTTCACACCTTGAGCAAGGGGCTGGCAGCACTGAGTACTGGGAATGGCTTCAATGCAGGTGAACCCATAGGGCTGTCTTTGGAATGGGTGGGCGGGGAGGATGAGTTGTTTTCCATTCACTCTGTTGGCTCCATTGGAAATGTTTGCTGGAGAGCTGATGAGAAGGAGGTGTGTTGGGTTGGGGCACGCATTGGGTTGGGGGGGGAGTTGCTTTCTCAGTATTGAGTGATAGAACCTGGTCATGGGGTGACTGTTGTCACACTTTGTCCTTGCAACAGGTGGGTTTCTGCATGCAGTGAAGCGGAAGCATGTATGAAAACAGCCAACAGTTCAGAGCTTTGTTAAAGGAAAACTGAAATCGGTTGAAATTTGTGACCTGTAAGATCAGAGTTGTGGCTTGGTTCTCCTGTCTTCGCTTTCAGCATTAAGAGCATTATTCCCTATCTGTCTCATGCATAAGGCATCTTTCTTAGCGGTGGATTTCTTTGTGTGTTGAGCATGATCTAGAAAATCCTCCTCGGGAGGCTCTTTGCTGGAAGGTGGTACAGATCAGCTGATTTATTGTGCCCTCCCAGTGCCCTTGGGTGGCTGATTAGCCTGCTTTCCTAATAGGATCCTGTTTACTTAAAGCTTCCCACCAGAGGGGGATCTGCTCAGCAGAAAGCTACATTCGCAGCCCTATGGGGGTAGACAGCACTGCTCTCGCAACCCCATTGCAAGATTCCCACCTGAAACGCTCCTAGAAACTCACTTGTTGGTTGTTTTTTTTCCTCCTCCCCCTGCAGAAAAATGGCAGTCGACTTCCTTTTGGATGAGAAGATCTGGTTTGACAAGTTTAAGTATGATGATGCTGAGAGAAGGTACTACGAGCAGCAGGTGAACGGGCCGGCCGGCAGCTCTTCGCACCAGCAGGTAATGTGCTCTCAGATGTGCTGGAGCCTTAATGCAGAAGGACGCTGTGTCCCCCTGGATGTGTTCTGCATTGTTTTCACTCTGAATGTTGCTTTTGTTTTGGTTTTTTTTTCCAAGTGTGAGAGGCTCGCTGTGCCCACCCCACCTTGTCTTCGTCTGTTGTTTGTGCACCAGAACTTCTCCAGCACAGGCAGTGTGCTGGGAGAGGTGCCCTTGTGAAGGTGCTGTTTTGCTGTGGTTTTGGAGCTGCTAAGCTTGTCTTGGCAAGGCTTACATTGGATATATACGATTGCTTGATCTTTAAAGAAAGGTTGGATTAAATGATCTCAGAGGTCTTTGCCAACCTTTATGGTTCTGTGAAGGTGCCATGTCTCCAAATTGACCAGGGATTACATTCCTCTCTTTCTACCCCCTGCAATACTGCATCCTACGATGCAGGAAAACTGCATCACAGCACTGGGGTGGGGGGAGCAGGTGGGATGGGAGCATGGTGCCGCTGCAACACACACCTGAACCGAAACAGTTCACCACAATTCTTAGTCCCAAACTGTTGCCTTTTAAAGCACAGAGCTTCTATAACCTCTTCCTGCAATGTAAAAAAGCTGATAGCTGCTTATGCACTTCGTTGGTGAGGTGGAAAGCTGCTTAGTGATTCACGTGGCTGTCCTGCAGGAGTTCTAGGGGAAGCTTCTTGCTTCAGTAGTAACTTCTAGGCATGCTCTGTCTGTTCCTGCTGCCTGTGCTGGGATAGTGGTGGCACAGCACTGGGGATACTTGCATAGAAATTAGGAGTTGTAGGTAACCATCTGAAGCAAATGTTAAAGAGATCTTGGAGGGGGGGGGGAGGAGAAAGGGGAAGAGAACAGTTTTTGTGCCACGTAAGGGAGATTTGGGCTCCAAAAGATGGTGTGAAGGCTCTGATGGAGATGTTGTAACGTTCTTGCATCCGCTTTTATGCTGAGGATAAAGATCAGTGGTCGTTTAAACCTGTCTGCAGCCTCCAAGTGGTTATCCACCTGAATTCAGGCTGCTGCATGTCTGAGCTGTGCAACAGGGGCTTGTGGGCAGTTCCATATCACAGATCTTGCTCGTGGGCTTACAGTCTGGAAGAGGTGAGGAGTCAGTGGATCGTGGAAAATGTGGTTATGTGCTAGGAGGGGAATCTTCCCCATCGAGTCAGCAGGAAAATAAGGGGAAAAAGCTGCTGTGTGTGGCTGTACCCTGGGATTTACCTTGCCTGGATAAAAGGCTTTAGTTGGAGTTGTCATCGCGTACAGGTAATATTAAAGAAGAAAAAAACAAAAAACAAAAAAGGGCTGCCTAATGGTAGGTCTCTAAGGAGCAGAGAGGTGACTCAGCCCCCTGCCTGCAGACTGTGCAGGGTAAGGACAGAAATTGGAAAGCCCTTCACTGGGTGATCTCTGAACACACGGTCTGCTGTGACCGGTGTCCGATGTGTGCTGCTTGACGAAGAACCAATCCTTGCAGCTAATTCTGACTCACTAGAAGGAACCCACCCTTATATTTACCTTATTATTATTTTTTTCTGTTGTTCTTAAACCTCCCTGACCAATTTCCCATGTTTCCTATTTTCTTTTTAAAAGAAAATCTTGGTTCTTTCTGCACTGTTTGCAGGAGAACGGAGCCAGCACGATCCTCCGCGACATTGCCAGAGCCAGGGAGAATATCCAGAAATCGCTGGCCGGAGTGAGTACCCAAGCTCTCACCAGCTGGCTACCTGCAACCATTTTTAGCTGTGGTGCAGAACTGTGCTGTGAACACTTCAGAGATGGTGTGGCTTCTTAGTTTGAAGTCAGAGGAGATGTGTAAGGCGTGCAGAGCTGTGCATCGCCAGCGTAGCACAGTCTTACCAGGAGCACCGTTGCGACCAGCCTTTAAGTGACCTTACAGCTAACTGCATTTGGGATTAAAAATTCTTCAGCTGCGTTTCTTTTTTACTTTTTCTCCTGATGGGTTTTCGAGTTTGCTCCCACGACACTTAACATTTCACTGCTAAAACAGCCTTGCTGGGCAGCAGAGCACTGAGCTGCCAGCAGGATGGGTCTCTCTGGGTACGCTGAGCTGCCACCTCCTTCTCTTTCCTGTCTTGCTTTCAGTTTAGGGTATGTGCAAAAAAATGGTGTCTTCCATCTGCTGCATCTGGGGAATTCAACCCGGACCATCCCATCGACGTTCAGAATGGTGCATTTCTGGAGGTGTTTTTGTGCTGATAGGACGTAACAGGCAGCACTGTTGTAATGAATGCTTTCAGCAAAAAGCTGGCGGCTGAAATTGAGATTGGGTTTTATGGGCAAAGAGATAAAGTCAGGAAGGGTAGAATATCATGTCTTGATTTCTGACCTCTGCATGCTTGAGCATACCTTCCATCTGAGGATATCCATCCCTTATCTGTATTGATTTGGCCTCATAGCTCCCTCTTGGGAGTTATTTCTAAATCTAAGAGGGGATTGAGTCCTTTTCAAGGGGAACATTTCGTGTTCCTCCTTTACACAGGCAGTAAGAAGCTGTGTATTTAGGGTGAGTGCAAAGGAGTTAGGCTAATTGCTTTTCCCATGGTGATCTCAGTGTTCTTGTGGAAGTTGACATTACAAAAGCAACTTCTGCAAGCGTGTGAATAATCCAAGTGCTGTGCTGGAAACTTGGATGCAGGAGCAGTGGAGTGTATTGATGGCAGGGCTGCTGGTAAAGGGTGAGCTTTGCTGTGGTTGGATTTGGTGGTTCTGAGCACAGCATTGGAATCATTGGGAAGTTGGGACATCTTATGGGAGAGGAAGGAAGTGCTTAGCAGCTTTTTAATGCTAATTTCTGACTTGAGCATCAGTATTTCGACTAACAGCTCAGGGAAGCAGGGAAAATAATACTCTGGGCATTCAGTAGAAATTATCAGCCCCTGTCTAAGCCTTTTAGCTTGGACTTGAGTGAGACAAATAGGTGGGGAAGTGAACCCCCTTTCCATCTCCACCAAGGCTGGAAAGCTTGTTGCAATGAAAGTGTTTCACAACCTTCTCAGATGAAGCAAGATCCAACATCAGCTTCCTCTAAAACCTGCAGCCTTCAGGATCCAGAGCCTGAATGTGGTGAGTGCAGCCAGGAAACACACATACAAATCAAATGGCAGTGCTGTTGGTCTGCCCTGCAGGTGTCTTCTCATCTCACAGAGTGGGCTGTGGTTTGCCAGAGACTGAGCTCAGCCTGAGGAGCTTCTTGTCCTGGCCTTTGCCTCCTGCTTAGTGAGAAGCGTGTCAGCTTGGGTTAGCCAAGTCCCATCAGAGGGAAGGCTGGGAGAACTGGCAGAGCACCAGACCGAGCCTGAACAGAGCTGAGAATATAAAGTACTTTAAACACCAACAGGAGCTCAGTGTTGAATACCAAAAACTGGTTTTTGTTTCCTGCAAAGAAGGCTTCGGTGAGTTTGGGGATTTAAGGCCAGGATTTGAGCCATAGCATCTCAGAATTAGAATTTGGGTTTGTTGCAAAAAGCAGGCTTGAATTTTCCAGGCTTGAAGGACTAGCATTGTTCTACTTACGTCCATTAGAGAAAGCATTCCCAGTCTGCTCCCAGAATATGCAGTTCCTTGGAAAAGCCAAGCGCATGGCAGTGGTCTCCTTGATCCCATTTTACAGATTGTCTCTTATTTTGACCATTCCACAGAGCTTATTTCTTAGGTTTTTCAACACGTGGCCATATCCTGACCCTGGGGCGTACAGCAGTAAGCCACAGTTGGGTCTTCTGCTTCCACCTCTTGGGTTAGAAGGACCGAGCAGTTGAGAAATGAGCCAGAACCATCAGCTTTTGTTTCTGAAGGGTTATTTTTTTTAATCCTGGACAGGCATCCCATAGAACAGGCCCGAAATCCAGTTCTGCAGTGTGTGATGGAGTGCTGTGGGAGGGTTTGGGTACCGCTTTCGGTACCTCCTGAAGGAAAGCACAAAACTCTGATGCCAGAAACATTTGTTTGCACATACCTTTCACCCTGCTTTGCATGGTCATCCCTGCTTTCAGCAATCACTCCAGCTCACGTCTGCTACATCACTAATGCTTTCCCAGGCCGTGTTTTCAACGTGTGCTGCAGCTGATGGTGGTGGGATCTTACAGATGGGGTCACGAGGCACGGAAAGGAATGACTTGTCCAGCATCATCAGCAAGTCCAGCAGAGCTGGTGGCTGAGCTCCCACTTCCTAAACCCTCCTCGTGGGGCTGTCATGAATGGGTGCTGGTGTGGGATTCTGCAGTTCTTACTGCTGTGCCCCAGTTGGTTCTCTTACAAATCCCCCAGTATTTGTGCAGTTCCTGGGTTTGTTTCAAAGCTGTGCACGCGCATCTGATATTGCATGAGTGCTGTGAGGCCGTGTTCAGAAACCAACCGAGATTCATCCTGCTGGCCTTACGCAGGTGAAGGCATCTTCTAGCTAACAAACATGAGATATATATTATATTTTTTCAGTTTGGTGTATGGCCAAACCTGTATTTCCCAAGCTCGGGCAGGCTGACCTGGAGAGAGGTGCACGCACCTCTGCATGCAAGGAATAAGTTTGTTTAGCAATGAGTGCTTTGGGAACAAATTGGAGAGCCTGTGTGTTACCCAGCCTGGAACACAGTTGGTAAAAGCTGCGTGCTGTGCTTTGCAACTGGTTTACACGTGAAGGGAGAGGGGCTGATACCTCCAAATCCTTGTTGGAGGGAAGTGCCAGCCTTCCATCCATGTCTGTTAGCGGAGAAAGAGCTCTGAGCTGTTGAAGTCCAGATATAAGTTTGTCTTTCAGCTGATAATGAAGAAATGTCACCTTTGCCAGCTTTTCTTCTTCATTACTGTTCTTGTCTCTGGTTCTTAAGGTTTGCTTTAGAGTCCAAGATATCTCAGCTCAGGGGGAAGCCCACAGATTCCTAAGGGAGCATTTTCATAGCTTATTTAAGTAGGGCATGACCACCTTCCAGAATTGGGATCTTGGCTCAGTGTTGTCACACTGGTTTCAAAGCCCTCTTGTCTTACTGCAAGCCACAGCTCCATCCTTTCTTGGTAAGCACAGAGCCCGCTTAAATGCTGCAGTGTTGGTCTCAGAAACGTGATCAGAGCTCCAGAATTGCCAAAAGCTGCTTTGCTGTGCTGAGTCAGGGGGGTGAAAGTTCTGCTGCAGCTCCCCTTGCAGATGGCATCTCCTCTGTGTGTGTTGATAGTGAGTAAAAGTGCTTTTTTGGGGTGGGGGTGGCTGTGACTCCTGTCAGATTTCAGTCTTCTCATTGAATTGATTTAGACCTTGGTCCTCGCATTCAGTTGCGCTGTGGATGCTACATTTAAAACAGGAAGAGGTCAGATAATGAGCCCACTGTCAATTTAATTCTTGCCTTTGGTGCATAAGTCTCACATTATCTGATGTGATTGAGTCCAC
Organism: Perdix hodgsoniae; assembly: GCA_035772895.1. Taxonomy (NCBI): domain Eukaryota; kingdom Metazoa; phylum Chordata; class Aves; order Galliformes; family Phasianidae; genus Perdix; species Perdix hodgsoniae. The sequence continues at coordinate 31,633 of JAPSGF010000042.1, forward strand.
CGTGGCTAGCAGTGCAAGGGTGGAACCCAACACCATTGAGTTGTTGGCTGTGGAATGGTGTCGTGTTGCCTTTCTCCTCTCTAAAATAAGGTCAGCAGTGGTAACTGGAGACCTGCTTGGAGTCTTGTAGCTTTGCTCTGTGTTTCTGCCTGTTGGGTATGAACACCAGGCATGGGCAGAGTTAAGCTGAGGCCACGCTGTGTGCTGCAGTATTGCGTGCATCCGTGAGCTCACAGGTAGGGAAGCGACAAAGTACTCTGTAGCTCTGCCACTCTGCCGTGTGACTTCCTGCAGGCACTGAGGTGTGTAGCACAAAGAGCAGAGCTCCTAGGTGGCTGTTTTTAATGCAGGCTTTGTTTGGCGTGGAGTTGGTTTGATGCTGACTCGTTCGTTGTTTGACCACTTTGCCAGCATGCGGATCTGCTGCTTGTGCTCCTCCAGCATGAGTGAAATGCTTTTCTATTTTCTGGCTTGAACCAAACATCCCCCAAACTTTTTGCCCTTTGCAGCAGAAGACAGTTCCACGTAGTAAAGAAGCTCCTGCCCGTCAAAAGAGGCAGTCAGGCCGCTCAACTGTAAGTCCTCTCAGCATGAATGGAGCTGCTTGTGGGATGCAGGAAGGAGGCTGCAGGTGCAGACATGGGCCAACTTCTGGTTCTTTCCAAGGAGGAGCATTTATCCTTTGGCATATGGTTGTAGCTCATCCAACAGGGTCTTATTAGAGCAGCGTTGAGGAACTGCAGATCTGCACTTCCATCGCTGAGCCTTGATTGCCTGCAAAGATGGATTTCGTGGTGGTTTTGACCTCTGGTCTCTGTCCCTTTGGGGTAGGTGGGGAAAGGTCTCTGAGCAGGAACGTCAGAGCATCTCCCACTGCTCTCTGTGTGCCATAAGAGAGCCCTGCTCTCCTGGGGCTCTGCGTCTCCCAGACCTGCCTTCCATTTCCCCATATTCCTCTCTCTTCATCTTAAGTGACTGCTTGTCAGCTGTGACTGAAAACAGCATCATTATATGCAGAGTGCCCTTGGAAGAACATAAATTTTCACTATTGTATTTAGTTATAGAAGGCACTTCAAGCATGAATGACTATACTTTTCTTTTTTTGAGATGATCATAAGTTACAGATAAGTCCTTTTTGCTTTTAAACCAACTACTTTTGAAGCTGAATCAGCACAGTTGCTCCCTCAGGGTGTATTCGAGTAAGTTTAAGTTGCTTTGAGAGGAACTGAAGGCTGGACTGGGGAAGGTGGGAGAGTAGAAATGCTGTGATCTCTTAGCAGCTTTCACAGGGACTTTGCTGTGTGATGTTAGCAGGTCATCTCTGTGCTCTGTGCCTCAGCTCATCTGTAAGAGGAGACAGCTGCCCCATAGAAGGGAATTAGTGTGACAGCTTCCATAACGTTTTGTGTTGTTTAGTGATGGTCTGAGACTGCAAGGAATGACTTCATCCTTTGCTCATCATTGCCAGATGAAACCTGTTGATGTTTCATGCTTCATTATGTAGAGCTAGCATATTTTCTTTGAAGCTTTCATGTCCATGTTTTTGGCTTAGTTCTTAATTATTATTTTTTTCCCCCAAATGTTTGACTCTGCTTTGTTTCACTGAGCTTGGGAGTAGGTGAACAGATCTGTTTCATTTCCATTCTCCTTGTTGCAGAGTGCAAGCACGAGTTCTGGGCCTGGTGACCAAAATGAACTTCTTTCCAGAATCTCTCACCTGGAGGTAGAAAATCAAAACCTTCACAGTGGTAAGTAGAAAAACTTTCTGTCATACACGCAGTCTGCTTGGGGTAGCTTGACTTAACTTTAGAGCTAATGCACAATCTACAAGCTAAGTTTCTTCCCCAACACCGCCCTCTTCTTGCAGTTGTGGCAGATCTCCAGAAGGCCATCTTCAAGCTGGAAAGTCGCCTGAATGCTCTGGAAAAATCTACCTCCCATCAGCCCTCACCTGTTCCACCAACCCAGGTGAGTCCCAGCAAAGTGCTGCTTTTTTTTTTTGCTTCTAAGGTTTGTCTGGGTGCTGGGAATGGAGATGTAGTTAGGATGAGATTGGTGCAGCTTTTCCATCAGTTTTGGCCACTGCTTCATCTTTCCCAAACCAGTTTGTGCAGAAAGAAATATTATACCTGAGGACAAGCAAAGAAGCTCGTGCTTGAGGAAGGTGTTCAGTTGCTGGTGCCTTAAATTAGGAGCTGTGTGCTGCTCCTCTTGTTGAGGGAGAAAATAAACTTCAGTAAATCCTTTGGTAGGAATTTGCTTGTAAATCTGTAGACCTACAGCATCCTGGGCAAATGGGGTGTTTTCCACTTGAGTGGGAGAAGACAAGCTGTTCACCTCCAGGGGTCTTCAGGGCAATGCATGGTCTCTAGATAAATTATGGTATTGCAGCATGCAGCAAGGCTGCTCTGTGAGGCCAGGTTCTTTGCTGCTCTTCTGCTCGTGTTCTGGATATTCTGAACCTCTGAGCCTTTAGGAGAAGGACCAGCTTTTGACTGTTTTTACTCTGTGAATGGCAGCATGGCTGCGATGGGCAAATTCAAAGGTCCTTCTGGTTCTGTGTTGATGGCTGTTGGCTAATTCTTCACACCTTGTGGGCTGTGCTTACTGTCTGTAGCAATGTCAGCTCTTCTCTCCATTTTCCTTACTGCAAACCTGAATGCACATCGCCCTCATGCAGAAAGTGGAACCATTCGGCGTTCCCTCCAAGAAAGTAGAGCTGCCATCTGCTTCACCTGCAAAGAAAGCCGAGCCAGCTGCTGCAGAGGAAGATGATGATGATGACATCAACCTTTTTGGCAGCGATGACGAAGAGGAAGATCAAGAAGCTGCCAAAGTGCGGGAGGAGAGACTGCGTCAGTATGCAGAGAAGAAGGCCAAGAAACCGGGTCTTATTGCCAAATCTTCCATCCTTCTGGACGTGAAGCCGGTGAGTGGGTGAAGTGGGAGAGCTCCTGAGTGAGGCTGCAGATCATCTCGTTTGTGCATCTGAGCGGAAGGTTTGACCTGCGTGTTTCCAAACGAGGGTTCAGAGCGAGGTGGGATATTGCAGGTGGGGGATATGCGGCCTTTGTGTCGTTCCAAAGCAGATGCGTTGATGTAAGAAGAATCCCCCTCGTATCTGAAGGGTGTGGAGGAAGAATCCATTAGCAGTGGGATTGCACGTGGTGATCTCAAGGAGTCTCTTCCAACTCCTCCGGTTCTGTGGGATTTTTGTCATTCTCGTGTGACCTCAAGGCATTTTAATTCCTTCTCCCTTCCCTCAAGGAAAACATTTTAATTCCTTCTCCCTGCCCTTGCAGTGGGATGATGAGACTGACATGGCAAAGATGGAGGAGTGCGTGCGGTCTGTCCAAATGGATGGGCTCGTCTGGGGAGCCTCTAAGCTGGTCCCAGTAGGTTATGGCATTAAGAAACTCCAAATCCAGTGTGTAGTGGAGGACGACAAAGTCGGGACAGACATCCTGGAGGAGGAGATCACCAAGTTTGAGGACTATGTAAGTATTTTTCTTGCTCTGTTTTGCAGTCTTCCTGCTCCTCATCCAGCCCACTTGGAGCAACTCCTGCTTTTATGCTCAACCTGGGCAGCACCAGCGTGGGAATGCATGAGTTTTAATCCTGGAGGTTAAGGCTGGAGGTGCCTCCACTGCCATGGAAATGGGAGGGGGTAGAAAGGGTGACCTGGAGGAGCTACCCAAAGATTGATGCAGTGGCTAACACACCAGCGTCCTGTTATGTCCCTTGAGGGTGGCTATCAGCACAGCTGGGGAGCTGGCCTCAGACCTGTGCAATGCTTAATCTATTTGGGGCAGAATGATTGCATGCTGTGAAGAATATCCCCCCCCCCCCCCCGTTTTCTTTCTGAAAACACCTCGGTGACCTCTTGTTGCTGCTCTTGTTGTGTTGCAGGTGCAAAGCGTTGACATTGCTGCGTTCAACAAGATCTAGAAGCAAACCTATCCTCTCTGATACTGTAATAAAAGATCAAGGAGTGCAGATGGGATGGTGGTGTTCTCTGTTAAGTGTGACTTCCCCGGGGTGATACGTTGTAAGATGTCAGGGTATTTCCCCTGTTTTGTTCTCTTGATAAAAGGGAAGATCTTGACAAGGGGATACCTGTGTTTCCAGGTGGCTGCTTGTGATACCCTTAACAGGTCACTTCTGCAGGTCCTTTGCTTTGTGAGGAACCAGGCCTGTGCTTAGTCTGGCCTATGGAAAGAAGTGGTGACACTTCATGGGGTGTCACAGTGCCAGAGTTCAAGGTCCAGCTGCCAACACCCAGCAAGTGGGAAGCACTGCATGGCTGCACTGTGAGCACAGATGGAGCTGCAGCAGTGACAATTCCACCCAGCTAGGAGAACTGACACTGCTGTGCCCTGTGCCATTACATCGTGCTGTCCCTGCTCATCCATGTGTTGCCATCCACTGTTTCCTACATCCTTCCGTGCCCTTTGTGCCCTGTCTGCTACTGCGCCCCATATCCCCACTGCCTTGTGTCACCTCCTTAGGTATTGAAAGGCCTAAAGCCTTCTCTTCTCCCCAAGCTAAACAATCCCAGTTCCCTCAACCTTTCCTCATAGGAGAGGTGCTCCAACCCTCTGATCATCTTACTGGGCCTCCTCTGGCCCTGCTTCAAGAGCTCCACATCCTTTCCATACTTATGTCCACAGCCCTTCCCCCATCCACCAAAGCTGTCACTGCATCATAGAAAGCCACCAGGTTGGTCAGGCAAGATCTGCCTTTGGTGAAGCTATGCTGGCTGTCTCAGATCCACCCCTTTACTGATGTGTAGCTCCCTGAGTCTTCCTTTCACCTTTTCTTAAAAGTAGGAGTAATGTTTCCCTTTCATCAAGCCCCCGAATGCCCCATCTCCCCCATTTCTGTTATGCAAAGCCACCCTGTGCCCATCACTTTGTCCCTGTGCCCCTTAAGCCACCAAGTGCTCTCCTGTCCCCGTGTTCCTATGCCCCCAGGCCACCAAGTCCTCCCCATGTACCTCCCTAAGCCAAGTGCCCCCATGTCCCCTTCCAAACCACCAAGTTTCAGCAAGCGCATCCTCTCTGCCACCACCTGTCCCCCCCCAAGCCACAAAATGCCTCCTGTACCCCTCCATGCCCACGCTGAGTGCCCTGTGTCCCTGTTTCCCCAGCCCTAAGCATCTCCTGTCCCCCACCTAAGCCACACCAAGTGTCCCCTATGCCCCCCCCAAACCACTGAGTGCCCCCATCCCCGAACGCCCCTCTCCCACGACCCACCACGTCCCCCCCTACGCCGCCAATCGCTCCCTTATCCCCAAATATCCCCCCCCCCCGCTCCCAGCCTCTGAAGCGTCCTCCATCCCCGACCGCAGCCTCCGTGCCGCCGCGCTCCCCGTCCGCCCACCAGGTGTCCCCACGTCCCCCCATCCCCGCCTTGCTCCCATGCTGCCCCGCTTTCTTCCCCGCCCCGCTCCGCCGATGGCTCCCCTGGCCGATCTTTACCACCTGACGATGGCGTACGCGTTGTGGAAGACGGGGAGGCACCGGGACCCAGCGGCAGCCGAACTGTTTTTCCGACGGGAACCTTTCGGTGCCGCCTTCGCTTTGGGAGCGGGGCTGGGTCAGGCTCTGCGCAGCCTCGGGGCTCTTCGCTTCTCGGCTGCGGGTGGGTCGTTGTTGGGGGGGAGGGGGGGAGGGAGAAGGGAGGGGATACGGGGGCGTCCCTTGGGGGGGGGGGGGGGGGGCGGGGGGGGTTGGATTGGGAAGGGGACGAGGATGTCCCTTAGGACGTGGATGCGCCCCCTTAGGACCAGGGGAGATCACTCGGAGGGACGAGGATGTGGTTTGGAGGGATCTGGGGGCATAAGGACGGCCCTTAGGAGGACGGGGGGGTTCCTCAAAGGGAGCAGGGACAGCTCTCAGATGGATCTGAGTCCTCGGATGGGACGTGGGGACATCCGTCAGAGGGACGGGGGGCTCGACAGAGAGACCTGAGGGCAGCCCTTAGGGGGGACTCGAGGGACGGGGACATCCGTCAGAGGGACACCGGAGTCCCTAAAGGGGTCTAGGTGACATGGGGACACCCCTTTAGGCTTCAGGAGGACCCAGGGGACACGGGGAGGTGATGCTGGTATGAACCTTAGAGGGACAGGGAACTCCTCCGAGGGATTTGGAGGGGCCGCAGGGACACCCCTCAGAAGGTCTGGAGTCCTCAGAGGGATCATGGGGACGTGGGGATGTCCCTTAGAGAGACAGGGGACTCCTCAGAGGGATCTGAGTCATCGAAGGGAACTAGATGATGTGGGGACATCCCTCATGGGGCATGAGGATGTCCCTCCAAAGGTCCCAATGGATGGGAGCCTGGGGTGGGAGACAGAGATGTGCCATCAGAGGGACCTGTATCCTCAGATGGGTTGTGGGGGCATCTCTTAGAGGGACAGGGACATTCCTCAGGAAGATCTATGGGACACAAGGACCTTTCTGAGGGAGAACCGAGTCCTCAAAGGGATGTAGGGGACATGGAAATGACCCTTAGAGGGATCTTACTGGGGAGAGGGACATCCCTGAGAGGGACCAGGAGACCCCTTGGTGGCACGTGGGGTTCCCCCAGAGGAGCTCGGGGACCTGGGGGGAGTCCCTTGGAGGGATGATGCCTTACAAGGGACAGGGACACGAGCTGACATCCCTGCAGACATCGCCTACTTGCGCTCAGTGCTGCCCAGCACGACGGAGGATGCTTTCTTTGATTACCTCAGCACCGTGGACGCCTCTGAGGTCACCGTCACGTCTGTGCCTGAAGGCTCCGTTGTCTTCTCCAGGGTGCGACACATGGCCAAGCGTCCCCACGTCCCCATCTCTGGTGAGTGTGGCTGTGGGGATGTCACCGTGCTGTCCCTGCAGGTTCCGCTCCTACAGGTGAAGGGACCACTGCTGGTGGTGCAACTGCTGGAGACCACCTTGCTGTGCTTGGTCAGCTACGCCAGGTAGGGGACCCTACAACCTTTCTGGGGTTCTACAGGGCAATGTGTCCATCTCTGCTGGACCAGCTTTTGTCCCTGTGTCCAAGTGGACCACGGTCCCCTTTATCGTTCCCAATGCTGTACCAACTGTTGACCCTGCATCTTGGCTGTGACTGAGTTGTGGTGGTCTCCGAGCAAATGATGGTCCCATCTGTTGCTAACATGACTTGGTGTGATTTGGCCCTTCCAGCCTGGTGGCCACCAACGCCGCTCGATTCCGTCTTCTTGCTGGCCCAGAGATGAAGCTGATGGAATTGGGTTTACGTCGTGCCCAGGGTCCGGATGGTGGACTTTCTGCCTCCAAGTATTCCTATATTGGAGGTGAGCGTTGCCCCACATATCCATGCTGTGTTGTGGTCACGTTGTCACCCCTCATTCCTCCTTCCAGGCTTTGACTACACCAGCAACGTCCTGGCAGGGAAGCTCTATGGCATCCCAGTGCGTGGCACCGTTGCCCATTCCTTCATCATGTCCTTCAGGTCACTGGAGGAGGTGCAGCCCAGAGTGAGTGCTGGCAGATGGGACAGGGATAAGACACCCGTGGGGATGGGACATCCCAGATATGGCTTAGACATCCTCATAGCTGCTGGAAGGGAAAGGGGATGTATATGGTATGGGGTGCAAGAGACCCCCATCGGAACTCATTTCACCCACTGAAGCCCACGTGATTGATTCAGTGCCATCACTGATGTCCCCAAGCAGATCCTGTCGCCGCTGGCTGGTGGGGAGCCCATGGATCTCCCATCCCTGGCTGAGTCATGGCTACAGCGGGTGTGTGAGCTGCTGGGCACCCCCAGTGACAAACCCAACCGTGGTGAGCTGGCTGCCTTCGTGTCCTACGCCATCGCCTTTCCACAGGACTTCCAGGGGCTGCTGGACACCTACTGTGTCATGAGGTTGCCTTTTTTGCTGTGTCCCCATCTTTCATTGTCACCCGGTGCAGGACACAGAACACTAATTCTTCTCCCTGCCCCTGTCAGGAGCGGTCTGCCCAATTTCTGTGCTGTAGCATTGGCCCTACACCAGTTAGGGTACCGCGCCATTGGGGTGCGTCTGGATAGCGGGGACCTCATCCAGCAGTCCAAGGAGACCCGGAGAGTGCTCCGAGCCTGCGGTGCTCAGTGAGTCCTGCAGACATCCGGAGAGCATCCCCTGCTTCTCCGTCCCGGGTACCCACACCTTTGCGTGTCCTGCCTCTGTGGCTTATTAGAGTGGGAGCCCTCGTTGCCCTGTGGGGTACTTGTTGGCTCTCAGAGCCCCAAACGCTGAGACTGCTTTCCTGCTCATTCTCCTGCTCTTTTCCTTCCTTTCCAGCTTCCAGGTGCCCTGGTTTGGGAGCATCCCCATCGCTGTGAGCAACGACATCAGCGAACGGAGTGTGGAGGACTTCATCCGAGAGGTGAGGTTGGGGCTGGAGCATCGGAGGGACAGATGTGACAGTCACTTTCATGTGACTCAGCCTTTCCTGGGTGGGAACAGAAAAGAGTTTCCACCTGGAATGAGTGGGAAGGATGGACAGATGGAGACCAGGAGACACTTTGGGGCAGAACAGCCCCTGACCTGCCCTGTGGCTCTGGTTTTAGCGTGAGCTTAAAAAAGAAAAAAGCAACAGCTGTTGATGGTCATTGTCTTCTCTGTTACGCCAGGGGAGTGAGATTGACATGGTTGGCGTGGGGACAAACCTGGTGACGTGTCCCCTACAGCCATCGCTGGGCTGTGTTTACAAGGTAGGAGCGGCAGCTTTGCCCCACTTGGCTTGGGGATGGTTTGAGGTTGTGGGGGGTTTTTTTAATGATTTACTCAGTTATTTTGCATCAGACCAGAGCTCTGCACAGTCTCTGGCACCAGTGTGAGCTGGAATAGAGTCATAGAAGGTTGGGAAAGACCTCTAAGATCAAGTTCAGCTGTTGAACCATCACCACCTTGTCCACTAACCATGTCCCTAAATGCCACATCTACCCTTTTCTTGCAAACTTCTGGGAATGGTGTTTATGTGAAAAAATAAGGTGTATATCCCCATCATTTCCTTTTCCACAGCTGGTGGAGGTTAATGGCTCCCCGTGCCTGAAGTTCACAGAGGAGGAAGAGAAGATGACCATCCCAGGGATTAAGGCAATATATCGGCTCTACGATGCTGCTGGTGAGCTCCACTGAGTTAGAAAACTCCTACCTCATTGGCCTGCTCTTCTTCCTGCTCTGTAATCCTGTCACTACTATCACCTGCTGGCACCTGACCCTTCATCCCTACAGGTCATCCCTTCATGGACCTCATGGCCCTGGAGAACGAGCCCTCACCTAATGTGGGGCAGGAGTTGGGAGTCTACATCCTGGGGAGGAGAGGAGAGGCCACCAAGGTCAGGCCAAGTGCCGTGGAGCCCCTCCATCGCATGTACCTGAGAGATGGACAGGTCAGAGGCAGCTCTCCTCTCTCCCCGTGATGGGTTTGGGTCAAGAGGGGCTCAGGGTGGTGGTGGTGGGTCTGTCCATGCCGTGTGTGAGGTGAGAGGACTCCCTCGGCAATGCTGGCAAGGCACAGTGCCCCTGGGGATGGGATATTTCCATGGGTGATCCCGTTTGCCAGCAGAGGGATGAAATTTGTCTTACGAAGGTGGATTTTTTTGGTCTGTCCCATGGGAGTTTTGCAGCACAAAGCCCAAGATATTCTGCATGCAAGAAACTGTCCTTCATTCCTCTGCTCCACGGAGCAAATGTTCTGTATAGGGACAGCCTGGCAGTGTTTCCACTGTTACTGAGGTGTCCTTCCCTCATTGAGTGAAAGCCCAGGCAGGGCGGTGGCCTCTTACTGAATCAGTCACCAGAGCTTGAGATGTCCCTGTCCCTGTGAAAAGCTGAGGTGGTGCCACCACAGCCACCATTCATTGTCTCGCATCCCTGTGCTGTCCAGTCTTGGGGTGTTGGCACTGTGTATGGATGCTATGATGTTTCCATCCCGCAGGCGTGTGAGGAGCTGCCCAGCTTGCAGGAGGTACGAAGCCATGCACAAGCATCCCTCAACCTGCTCAGCCCCGTGCACCGCCAGCTCCGTGACCCCCAGCCCTACCTGGTATGTTTTCCCCCTTACTGGACACAGTCCTGGTCGCATCCCAATCCTCCAGTCCCCACAGACCTGCAGTGACCCCATGGAGCCACATTCACTGTCCACTTTTGCTCCTTCTCCAGGTGGCGGTGACAGAGAAGCTGCATCTCCTCCTTGCAGAGCTGCAGCACGCTAGCCAGTGACGTGTACCCCAAATCACCCTCCAGCACTGAGACCAGCACTTCTGCTCTTTGGAAGACCAGGTGATTAATTGGAATGGTTCTAATGGTTCTGCTGCTCTGCGGTGCTGCTCCCAGGACTGTGCAGGAAGGGCAAGAGCTGCCTCACGGCAAAGCTGTGGACAGAAGAATGGGGCAGACAGAGCTGGGAGGTGCTAAGGGAGCCATGTCCAGCCATGTCTACTTTGTTGCTGTGGGAGCAACGCGTTTTCTTCCTTGCTGACCTCAGTGGCCCTGCCAGCCCTGTGCCTTCAGTGATGACAGGACTGATGTCACCCATCACCAACACTCAGCAGCAGGCCACGTCCCCATTTTGTGGCATCCTACACCTAATTCTAGCACCAAAGCCTTTGGAATGTCACTGGGAGTACCCACGGGCCAGCAGCAACGAGTGGAAGTTTTAAATCAAATACCATCCAGAAACATTGCATGGAATGGATAAAAATGTCAAAGAATAAATCATGTGCCTTTCTGAGCTGTGTGTGTTCTTCTCTAGTCCTGTTCAGGTTTGTAATAGAGAGGTATTTTTAAATCCTTTTTGCTGAGCTTTGGAATTGTACAGCCAAAACCTGAGCCCCACACTGAAAAGACTTGCACCCATTCCCAGCCAAAGTCTGGATAAGAGCTGTTGTATTTATGGTGGTGGCTTTTTTGTGTGTTTTTTCTTTCTCCATTTTTAGATCTTTGCAACGCTTGTTCATGGGGAAAAAAAAAAAAAAAAGGAAAAAAAAAAAGAGAAAAAAAAAACAACTACAACAAAGTCTGATTGTGTCCCACTTTAAAAAAAACAGCTAAGAAGATGGCGCTGCTGCTAGGGTTGTAAGATGCTGCATCTCATCACTTTCAGAGAGAAGAAAACACTTCTTGATATTAAACTTTGTCCACAGTACTCCTGAGAAGAGACTGCTTTGAATTCTTACAACAACTCTGTAACAAAGAGTAACTTTAAACAGGTAAGACTGAGACAGCAGCACGCTCCATCACATCACCACCTCTCCATGGCCACAAAGGAGAGCCCATGGAATCAGCCATCAGATCTCAAGTTCCTTGGAATGGCCTGTTGATAATCTGTCACCACCTCTTCTATCAGTGAGAGTCTTCACACTGCTTTGGTATCAGGCATTCACGATGGGTGCATTAAGGCTCCCTATACAAATGTTAGCTCACCCAATGGCTGCTGAGATTGGAAGGCACCTCTTGATGTCATCTGGTCCAATCTCCGCTCAAACAGGGACACCTGGAGCAAATTCCTGAGGATTATAGCTGTGGGATTATTGAAGAACTTCAAGGAAAGTCCACAATTCTCAGCCACTGATACCAACATTCTGCCACAGCAGTGCTTCCTGATGGGCACAGCAAGCTCCTGGGTTCCAGTTGATCCCAGCCCCTCTTGGCCTGGTGCTGGGCACCTCTGTCTCCGTCCACTTTGCAGCACCCTACAGAGATTTATGGCTATGGATAGGATCCCCTGAGCCGCCTCTGCTCCAGGCTCTCATCCTCTTATAAGGGAGATGCTCCAAGTCCTACAGCATTTTCATGGCCTTCCATTGGACTCTTTCCAGTCTGTCCCTGTCTCTTCTACCATGGGGCCCAGAATTGGCTCATGGTTGATCTTCTCTTTAGGTCCAATTGCTCAGCAATTGGCAAACTCCAGACCCAAAAGACCGGAGCAGCAAATCTGACTTGAAAACTCTGAGCAACTCAACACCGAGACCTCCGTGCAATGTCTGGGAGCTAAATTAGACAGCAGTGTTCTCAACACAATGTGTATTATTAATGGGCTCATTACACTCCATCCATCCCTTCAAGCCTCCATCCACCTTTTGAAGCGACCACATACAGATGTAAGGGACATAGCAGAAAGCTGATACAAGCTGTCAAGATGTGTTCCATTGAGCATCACCACCCTTCTTTAAGCAAAACAAAAGAACCCGATCCCCACTAAACCACTGTGTGGCCCAAGCCAAAGGGGTCATGGGATAAAATGACTGCACCCCGTGTTAAAAGGAAAATAGGGCAGGAAGCAGGTTGTGGCTGTGGCTCTTGGATGTATTCCTCCAGGGCTTTTGTGCCATCCAGAACCTGAGTGAAACAACTCACAGCACAGAATCCCAAAGCAGCTTCCTGCTGCCATGACAGCATGTGCTTAATGGCAGACAACCCACAATTTGCAAATGTACATTATTTGAGTTAAAGAATACTTGTTCCCACACATAAACCCTTTCTGCTGTCATGGCAAAAAAGAAAAAAAAGAAAAAAAAAAGTGCTTATTCTTCCATTTTTGCCCTTGAAATTCTGTTCCTGTTCTTTGGTGCAGATCTCAGAAGTGGATGGGACAGCAAGTGCTAGAAATAAAGTTACAACACCCCACATCCTGTAGATTTCACAGGATGACAACACATTGGAGTTTCATGCCCACCTTCTGTTCCTCTGCCCTGTAATTTTCCCAAATTTGTTCCTACAAAAATAACTTTTTTTTTTGAAGTGTATTTGGAGCTCAAGATAATTAATTAACCTCAGTTTGATGGTGGGTGAACGTGCCATAGATATTACTCGTGGATAAGGGAAGTGAAGACAATTCAGAGGTTCGGCTTTAGGTGTGGGATCAGATCCCAGACCCAAAGAAAAACTATTTTCCTGAGACATCTCAACTACATAGTGCTTTTCTCACTCTTTAAGTCCATATGGGGAAGTGCTACATGAGGCAGAGCTGTGATTTTCCAGTGCCCTTTGCAAACATGAAGGGTTCGTGTTTCCATGAAGAGATGCTGGTCCTCGATGTTGGAAGAAGGAAAGGATGTTGGACAGGACTCTGAGGTAGAGCAGAGTTGCAGAGTACCATACAGGGAGGAAGGCAGGTTAAGGGGAAGTTGGAAATAACAAATTTGAATGTAAAGAATTCAGTGTGCAGCTCTGCAGGCAGTACAAACCACGAAACCTGTATGCAACCTGGCACTGGATTTACAAAACCAGAGAGGCTCATACAGCTCAATACAGACACTGAGAGAGGTAAAAAGAAGCAGAGGTGTGCATTCAGTGCACTAGACTTAGCTGCTTTCAGTACTAACGAGTCCAAGCTCGCATTTCCGATACCGTGTTGCTCTGCAGTACCAACACAAGGCAACGTCACTTGTACAGGGCCATCTTCTTGCTCTGGTACATGTACATGTAGGCATCACAGAAGAGGCGTTTGGCCACTCCGTCCATGTCTCGGGGCTGCTTCAGGGCCAGCATGGCCAGTGGCAAGTCCAGGTATTTGGCAACTTCAGGGCACAGTGTTACGGTGGGGATGTTGAAGCCATTCTCACCACCTAATCCAGAAGGAAGGAGAAAAGTTCAAGTCCAAAGCATGTCCCAAGGCATGAGTACCTACAGTGCCTCAGATGAAAGATCTGGAGGTCAACACCACCATTGTGCAGGACAATCTGTCCTACTGTCCCTACAGCCCACATAAGAAGTCCGTGGTCTGAACAGAGTCCTGAACAGGACGAGACCACTGGGAGCAACTCGTATCTCTGTGGGCTGGGCCTCCGCTTCTCTGGAATTGGTTCTGCTGAAAGTAGAATCCTAATGCACGCAGGTGACTTCAGAAGAAATGAAGCTGTTACTCCCCCAACAACACTCATTCATCCCAAAAGCTTCATGCTCCCTTCAAGCACAGCACAAAATCTTCTAAAACCATCCACCTTGAGCAGCGCCCACATGATGTGTGCTACAGACACCTACCATACGAGCTCCTGGCTCCTATCAAAGCACCAAGCCTGGCACTTGTGATTCATAGTTAAAAGAGACCTCCAAGATCATCAAGTCCAACCACTGACCTATTCCCCCCATGCCCATTCAAAGAATTATTAAGGTTGGAAAGGACCTCCAAGATCATCAAGTCTAACCCCAACCCACCACCATACACCCATTTAACCATGACCTCACCATGCCTGTCAGCCATGCTGTCAAAGAACATCCAGTGCTCATTCTCGGGGCCATATTTCACGAAGGAGACATAATGGCTAGTCTCAATGCATAGCACTGCAAAGAGCTCCATCTTCTCACGTGGAACCTCCTGGCTGCCCCGGGAGCTCCGGCGACGAAATTCTTCTGGGATGTGCAGCCTGGTTGGTTTGTGTGTTTTGCGTCCGTAGTGGGAATGGACCTAAGGAAAGGCAATGGGGTGGCACTGCTGAGCGGGCAGAACTGAAGCTGGCCTGCTGGAAAGAGGAGCGTGCAGAAGTCAGACCTTCAGTTTGTTCTGCACTCAACTGCCTCGCATGCAGCTGGGTCCTCCCCAAGAAACAGCAGTGCACTGCAAGCTGATATCAAGAAGCTTAGAGGGTCCAGCACTTGGTCTGTGCAGGTTTGGGGATTCATTCTGCTGGCAGATCTCATGAGCACCCAAAGGAACTTAATACCTGTTTGGAGCAGGTGCTGCAGAACTGCTTCAGGCCTGTAGGTGAGAATATTTTGTCTTTGAAACACTTTGAACACTCCCAGGTGGCAACGTCACTGCACACACAGCACTCTCTGGGACCTGCAGAGGCAAAAGCGGTGATGTCTTCTCTTGGTCTCACCTGGAATCCCATTTGTCCTGTCAAAACTAAGCATTCAGGGTAGAGGGATCCCACCATGATCCCACCTTAGCTCCTACCCACAACTCAGAGTGTTATCCCTTTGACACCTGATCGTTCCCAGTCTCAGCTGTCAGTTTCATCATCACCCAACGACTTACTGTCCAGCAGCAGATCGGTGATATCCAGCTCTAAGGAAGGGATGATCTTGCTGAACATTTTATATTCCTTCCCAAATCGTGGCATTTGAATAATGAAGCAAGATGGGATCTGGGAAAACAAAGGCAAACAAGCCACCATTCCAGCAAATTCCAGAGACTTTTCTCTCCATAATGCTACTGTGAATCACAGCCCTTCTCAGGTCACACTCGGATTTCCCAAAATATCTCTTAGGCTGAGGCCAAGTATCCTCCTGCTTTGCTTTGTGAGATGCACCAGACCTGCTGTAGATTTGCTGGAAGACTACAGTGTAGATGGAATGGGCTCACCTCTACTAGCTTCAGATCTGAAGACAGGAAGGAGTGTTCCACCAACTGCTGCACATCAGGAACCACGAGGTCCTCTTGTTTGTCCATAAATATTTGGTAGCAGTAGCAGTCCTGCTCCTTCTGGGCTCCTGACCTGCAAGGGGTGGTCATGGGGAATGCTTACCTGGTGCCATTGTGGATCTCATTACCCAACACAGAACGGCATCCTGCTCCCAATGAGCGTAACTCAGTTTCCCCTCTTCCATATTAAAGATATTTCAATATATATTTTTTAAATGAACCACAATCAGAAAACTTCTTTTTTAGATCTATTTAGAAAGGATTTCCTTCAAATGACCCTCTGCAGGGAGGCAGCAATACAGAGTCTCCTTTGTGTTCCACCTCTCTGAGCACTCCACAACCTCAGGGTTGACTGACGTCTCCACAAAAGAGCACAGAAACCCAACAATTCCCTTCTATGCTCCCAAACAGCATCGTTATTTTTGGCTTCCTTCAGCCACTCATCCTCTTTGTAGAGTCTTGAAAAAACTGGGACTGCATCCACAGAGTCCCTGTTTGAGAACTGTAGGATCTGAGCCAGACTGAGTGCCTGGACACATCCCAAAAGCATCCAAAGGCACTGAGGATGAACTCTCTGTTTCTCAAAGCTCTCCCTAAGGACGACATGACTTTTTTCACCATTTTTCCATAGAAAAAGCCTCCAGGCAGAGCTCAGTTGTTTTGGATGGGCCACAAGTGATCAGAGGTAAATAACTAATGAGGCAAATAAATTGAGCTAAACTAGAATTGTAGAACCATTAAGGTTGGAAAAGCCCACTTAGATCACCTAGCTCAACCATCCACCTACCACCACCATTGCCCACTAAACCATGTCCCTGAGCACTACATCTATATGTAGTACTGGAAATGAAAAAAGTTGTGTGGGAATGGGAACTTACTGCAGTCTCAAGAGTGGCTCTATTCCCAGGACCTGATGCATTATGAGGTTCAGGAACTCCTCCGGATCTGGAAGGGTAGAGAGAAGCAGAAGTTACACCACAGGAGGAACTTGCCATACTGCCAAACAGATGTGAGCCAAATGCCTGACACTGGGCAATCTGTTGTAAAATACTCTTGTTGCACATGGAGAGAAGTGTGATGATTGCAATCAGAGAGGTTGACTTAAATTACAAACATTTTCTGCCTTACTTTAACCAAACTACAGCCTTTGGGGAGCCCCAAATTACTTATCAGGACTCAAAGAGAAGTTGACCATGGCAAAATGGACTCCGGCAGGTTCATCAGGGACAGATTTTTCAGGGCTAATTCAAAGACTAAAGGTCAAGGGAATGCTTCTTCACACAGTTCATCCTCTCCCCTCCTGGCAGCAGCTTGACGGTGGCAGAGATCCAGGCAATTTCTGTCTCTCCATCAGACTTCAGGACAAATATCAGTTAAAAAGCACATTGATATTTTCAGCTTTTAAGAACTCCTGCATGCACGTTTTTACATAAACGAGCAGCACAGCAGGCAAATCAATGTACGTGCATGGGAGAAGCACACAGTTAAGCTGTCAGCACATGCAGGAGCAGTCTGGAGAAGTCTCCAGAGAGCACATTACCTTTCTCTGCATTGGTAAAGCTTGAGCATTGGCCCTTCTCAGTTAGCTGCTCCCTCAGGTGCATCACACTCCTAGCCATTACAAAGCCATTCCTGGAAACAAGAAACAACTACAGATGATCCCTGCAGAGTATTTGGTGAAGTATTGCAACAGGCTGCCCACGGAAGTGGTGGAGTTACCGTCCCTGGAGGTGTTTGAGAACTGTGGAGACGTGGCACTTGGGGACGTGGTTTAGTGGGCATAGTGGCGATGGGCTGATGGTTTGACATGATGGTCTTACAGGTCTTCTTCAACCTTATTGATTCAATGATGCTATGATACAAACCACAGCACCACACACTATTCCAGGCTTGTATTTATGCAGGCAGTGCCACGGCACTGACCCCAAAGAGGATGCTAATGTCTTCTTCTTAGGCAGAAGCAGTTCTCCATGCCTCTCCCTAACAAGGGAGGATGAGAAAAAAATGGTACCTTTAATACAAAACCAATTTAGACAATTTAGCCGCCATGCTATGGTCTACCCATATCCAGCCTTATAGAAAATGGTTGATTGAGAACATGGTTTAATGGGTGATGGGTTGATGGTTGGACTTGATGATATTGGAGGTCTCTTCCAACTGTAATGATTCTATGAGTGGAAATGGTGGGGATGAGTGGATGGTTGGACTTGATGATCTGAATGGTTTTTTCCAACCTTAGTGATTCGATGAGTGGTCAAGGTGGTGATGGGTTGGCAGTTGGACTGGATGATCTTAAAGGAATCTTCCAACCTCAGTGATCAATGATTCTGTGATTTTGAGCAAGGAAACCTCACACATGCCGTGGGAGCCTTACAGTCAGGGGAAGAAAACAACTGGAAGAGGAGCAAGAGAGGAAGACTTGGATGGCAGGAGACACCCTAAAGGTAACCCTTTCCCAGGCACCTTCTGGAATTGGAGGGCAGAAGTTATCAAAACAGATGGACAACTTCCAGCATTCCCACATGCTGCACTCACTTTCGGAGCGGGTTCACGATCTCATCCCGCAGAATGTTCTGGACATTCCTATCACACAATGGAAAGGGTGTGAAGAGCATGGAGTCCAGCACAGATGTACAGGAGAAGAGGCTGTGAAGAGAGAGCACTGTGTAAGTCTGAGGGGTTTGCAGCAGCAGTTGGAAGCAAACTGCTGTGCTTAGTGGCAATCAGTGGCTTTCACTTTCAACAATCCATGCACGCAATGACAGAAGTGTGAGTGATAGTGCATCTCCACAGTGAGATAAACCACACCTGGCTTAAGGGATGCTTGGAGTAAGCAAGGAAACAGTTAAGAGAGAATGAAATCTCGTACTTCGCAGCACAAACTGCTCATGGGGGCACCACTGAGTCTTTTCCTCTCCAAATAGTGCTGCACAGTGAAGCTAGGATCTCCTGGTGCTTTCTTTGCAATGTTTCCAGCCACTGTCTCCAGTGGCAGTCAGCGTGGTCCAGTCCAGAGAACTATGATATCTCACCACCCTGCACGACAGACACACAGAGTGGTACTCACTTGGACACTTGAGTGTCTGAGAACCTCATGGATTACAGGAAGGAGATCAAAAAGGCTGCAAACATTGAGGCTGCAAGGCTGCACCTCCACACAGTTACATTCTGCTCCAAGCCAGGTCAATTTCCAGCCACCTTGGAAGCTTGCACTGCAGGGCACTGCCCAGTTAAGAAGTAATTATTTAACAATATGGCACTGCACAAGCAGGCACTTACCTAAAGAGTGCTGCATCCATGTAGCAGGAATTGCAGTGGCCCTGGATCCCCTTCATTCGTCCTCGTAAGATGTGCACTGCTTCTTCATTCCTTAGAGGAGGAAAACTGAGTGGAATGTGAGGAACATCATCCTGCTCTCCTGCAAGAGAAGCAACAGAAGCAGTTCCCTTTAGCTTCCCACGTCATCTGGGTGCGCTCTGTCCTCCCCCAGTGCCTCAGAGCTCTGCTCTGCTCCTGCTGAGACTGAACCATGCTGGCACGGAGGTTTGTCCCTTTACTAATTCATCTACTGGAAATGGAGACAAAACCCAACCTTCCTCACCGGAGGAACTGCTATTGCTGTGCCCTAGCATTCCTCAGTTACCTTTACAGAACCCTTCCAAAACGGGATACTCTATGATTCAATGCCTCTACTGCCTCCACCATCACTATGTCAAGTGCAACAAAGAAAAAAAGAGCCACAAACAAGCTGGTGTTGGGTTCCAGGCAAGCTTGGGATCTCCCTGTGGAATTTCCCCATGTCACTGAGGGACGTGGCATGGTGATGATGGGTTGATAGCTGGGACTTGTTGGTCTTAGTGATCCTCTCTATTCCTAATGACCTTAGTGGTCTTCAGTCTGAATGACTCTATGAATCTATGAAAGACATTCAGTATAAGCCATGAATGCCCAGCCTCAGGGAGCATGTAGAAGCTCAGATGCATTACAGCTTGGATTCATGTCTGCCCTTGCCACGAATAAGAAGGATTTATGTCCTCAGCCCTACATCCTCTTCCTAACTTCATCTTCCAAAGTAACTTTCTCAATATGGTTTTTTTTGGTTTCTCCAGCACTCTTCCCTTGTAATCCAACCCCACTTTTTCAGCAGGCCCTCAAGTCATTTCATTGTCCCTACTCCCAATTTTTGGGCGGGTCTCTATGAGAATTTTCTTTTTTCTTTTACAGTGATCTCATTTATGTTTTATAAATGGCTAACTTATTGTCTTCTCTGCTCTTGGAGATAGTTCTTCCTAATAAAATGAAAATAATGACCTATTCTTCCCTTTGCTGCACTGTGAGTGTCTTACCACATCAAACTTCACATTAAAATGGATTTCATACTCTTCCTTTCCAAGCTAATTTTTCCAGGTACAACACCTTGATTACCTGACATCCTGGCCACAGTTAACCACTGCAACTCTCCAGAGCCATAATGTCTGTGAGATATGGTAGCGTATCTACTTGTCACATTCAGTTCTCAGTAATCAAAGAACATCCCAAGTTGGAAGGGACCCATAAGGACCATCAAGTGTAATACAAGACCTTTTCTTCTGCCTTGAAAGCCACAGGCAGAAAAGCCCCAGCCTGCTTGCAGCATTCACAATGCCACGCAAAACCTGTTGCTCTAGGCTTTGCTGTTGCCTCTTGACATTTTCTGCTGGCTTCTCCAACACACCCATGCCACAAAGGCCTCATTTTCAGAGCCACTAGCAACACCTTGCCTTAGATTCAGCACCCACACAACTCTAGTCTACATTACCCTTGTGTTCAATTACTTACCATCTCTCACACTTGCAGGATATTCCCTACAAAGACCACCTCACTATCCTGAAAATGGGCATCTCTTGGAACACTCAAAGAGAACGACGAGCATGAAACCACCAATTAAAGACACTGCACATGAGGGGTCTCCACGTCCCAGCATGGCACTGTCTCCCCTCAACCCAGAGATCTTACTATATTCTACGAGGCTCAGGTCGCAGTTGCGCGAGCACTGGAAGCGAACATCGGGCTGGCAGGACTGCAGCTTCACAAAGATGCCACGCTTGGGAGCACAGTGGAAATAGTATTTACCCAGCCATTCGCCAGCAGTGACTCCTTTATCTTCATCCTAAGGATAAAAAGCATTGAGGAATGACATGGGAGTGGGTTTCCTATGAATCAAGTGCAACCCATCACATGGCTATTTAATATCTTAAGAGCTATGTGCAAATTTGGTGTTTTGATGTTTTTATTTACTCTCGTTATGTTTTAAACCTGTTGGCTCTGCTTGCAGGATTCACAATTATTACGTTCTTACCAGTTCAACTCCTGCCATTTTGTGCTTGGTGTGGGGCAGGTACCCCAACCACCGGATGATTCCCGACACTTGGTTCCCTTTGTCCAAGGTGATCTGGACCATGGAGTTCACCTCCAGGGATGGATTCACGCCTTCACACTCATCTCCGCTCTCACCTATCTGTTGTTTCGTTTGTTTTGAGTGTTCCACTCCCATGTCAGACTCAAACAGTGGAAATAAACCTAATGGATAGGAGAGATAATAAGTCACCTAATGACAGACACCTCTACATGTCACCATCATCTTCCTAATGCCAGGTCTGTTCTGAAATTATAGATCATATATACAGGGGGTTGTCTTCGGGTTATTTTTATGCCTTTAGTGAGATGAATCAACTCAATGAAGAGTCTAATGACAGCTGTCTCCAGTCTGGCCATGAGATATCTAAACAGCATCTCTATATGACAACAGAGAGCCCACCAATTTGTTGCCTTGTCCAATGACTCACACCATCGCTGCTGGCATCTGGGCCCTCTTGAGTTAATCTGGCATCAAGATGAGGCTATGCTCCACCCTCTACAGCTAAATTAGACACTCTTTAGTCAGTGGTGCTCTCCATCCTAAGAAATATTTCTTCCTGATAAATGGGAGAACGCAGCTCTATTTGTCTAATGCAAAGCATGCCGTTCAGAACTGGAGACATTTCCATGGACCTTTTCAGCTCTCTAATTTAAAATCAGCTGGAATTAAGCTGGAGCTTTTGTTAGAGCTGAAGAAATAAATGCTAAATCCACAAGAACGTGCTCAGGACAGACACATCTGGTAATAACCTACTTTGGGAATGCAAGTCTTCCTTCACAACAGAGTCCATAGGGATCTCTCTGAAAATGTCAGTTGTTCCTTCTTCTTCCTGAAAGGAAAGAAGAATACATCAGCTAAACGGTCAATCAGACAAGGCATTCCTGGAACACGAACCAATTCTTCCAAACAGGCTCAAAGAGTCTGCATGCAACCTTATATCTCTTTTGGATGATGCTTTCACTCCTCTTTAAAGCCTTAGTATTATATAGATAAACAATCAAATGAAAAAGAAACCAACAGGAAAAGACAGCGAGGCTGCTCTTACCGGGCAAACTTTAACGAACCATTGGGTTCCCTCCCTGTAAACTGCCATTGCTATTCCTTTTCTGCGGACATCGTCCACGTAGAAGCTCACGGCATCTCCCACTTTCACAGGAACCACTTCCTCTGCATCCACCTTTGGCTTCTGCTTCCCATGGTCATTATCCAGCGTGGAAATGAATTGGATCCTGTTGAAAGGCAGGAAAATCCCGCAATTCCGCTTACACTTGAAATACTCAATGCCAAGATAGGATCCATCGCTGCGCCCTCTGTTTTCACCCTCATCCTGAAAACATGGCAGAAAGTTACGTCACACTGGCAAGCGTAAAGGGAAAACAAGCAACTTGCTTTGCTGTCAGGTGTTCAAAAATGCAGCACGGAAGAATACGGCTAGTGGGCATGGTGGGTAATGGGTCAACAGTTGGACTTGATGGTCTTAGTGGTCTTTTCCAACCTTCCATGAGTGGTGGTGATGGCCTGATGGTTGTTGGGCTTGATCTTACGGTCTCTTCTAACTTCAGTGATTCTGAGTGGGCATGGTGGGGATGGATTGATGGTCAAACTTTGTGATCTTAGAGGACTTTTCCAACCAACCACTAGATCAGGCTGCCCAGAGCCACCTCCTTGAATGCCTCCAGGGATAGGGCATCCACAACCTCCTTGGGCAACCTGTTCCAGTGTGTCACCACCTTCTGGGTGTAAAACTTCCTCCTAATATCTAATCTAAACCTCCCCTGTCTCAGTTTAAAGCCATTCCCCCTTGTCCTATCACTGTCCATCCTCATAAACAGCCATTCCCCTTCCTGTTTATATGCTCCCTTCAGGTACTGGAAGGCTGCAATGTGGTCTCCCCAGAGCCTTCTCTTCTCCAAGCCATACAATCCCAGTTCCCTCAACCTTTCCTCAGGGGATAGGTGTTCCTGCCCTCTGATCATTTTAGTGGCCCTCCTCTGGACCCGCTCCAAGAGCAAGGATGCTCTGCTACAAGCACGGGCTCCCCTGAGCCAACAGCCTGCTCCCCTACACGGTAGCTGGTAACAGCCAACCGGCATCCAGAGGGAGCCTGTGTTCAGTGCTATCCTTCAAGGCTCCTGGTGCAGACATCGTGCTTGGAGCCAGGAGGAGCTGGGCAGGGCATGAACCAGACCACAGCACCAATCACGGTGGTCCTTTTCAACCCAGGCCATTCTATGATTCTATGATTATCCAGTTACCTGCAACTCCACTCCAAAGAAGAATGGGGTCAACACATTCAAAGTTCTTTTCTGAATGCTCCCAATGTAGCGGATGACACCGGGGAAATGTTGCCGGTCGACCTCCACCATCACTCTCTGGCCTGGCACGGCTTGCAGAGCTGCCTCAAGGTTCAGCCTCTCCAGGAAGCAATTCAAGCGCTCATTGTGGCCGCCGATGCTCAGGAGGAAGGCAGCCATTTCCTCACGCACAGGCTGCAGGATTTCCACATTGACGGTGACAGTGGAGCTGTCATCCAGCATGATGACCCTCAAGAAACGAGTTGGGGGCATGTCGGCAAAGTTGCGCAGGTAGCTCCTCTCAGTGCAGTAGCACATGTTCCCAGCTTGGAAGTACTTGCTGCCATAGGCACAGTCTTCTGTCAGGATGTAATAGCAGTTCCCGTCCCCCACTGAAGGCAGGAGGCTCATCGTCGTTCCCCTGGGTGGTGAGAAACGAGAGAGGGGCGACAAACACAAGTTATCTCAGAGCACGTCAGAGATTTTTAGAGGTCCTGACCACCGCTTTGTATGCAAGCTCCATCTATTGGGTTTTGAGTATCTCCACAAATGGAGATCCCAAAGCCTGCCTTCTGCTTGTTCCCACGTTAGATTTCTTGCAGCCTAATCAAAATGGAAAGTCTGGCTCTGTTCCTCTCTGATATACTCCCAGCAAGAGCAGCACCTTGCACATCCTGCTCTGTACAATACTGCACAACCGGTTCTGTCTCATTAAGCTTTGCCTCCTGCTTTCTTCTGCAGCTTACCTGCATGAGCAGGGCGAAGGCTAAAGTATTTGTAAAATTCTCCAAAGGAGTGTTCTAGGCTGTAAACAGAGTTCTTCAATGTTAAAGCAGACAAATATTCGAAACACGCTGCAACTACCTCATTACAACGTTAAAGCACTAAGATCTCCACTTTAAAAACACACACACTTGTAAAAAAACAGAATATCTGAAATATTAAAGTACAGTTCTGCACATTTTTAAATTCAAACTCGATGGCTTTCACACAGATTACCCCCCTCCCTTCCCTCATTGGTACCATTCACAGACAGGACACAGATTTTTTGTTACAACACAGAAAAGAAGTGAGCACAGAGACTTCTCCATCCTGTAACTGGACAGGTCAACCCAACCTGCAGATTGCCAATAAATAGAATATAAGAAACGAGCTTCTTTCCAGGAATTGGTGGCATCAGGAAGACGATATTAGTGTACTGTTTTTTTATATCTCTACATACATCCATGTGCGTAGCAGATGTACATTATTCACACAGAATCACAGAATCCCCCGAGTGACCCACAATGACACAACTCCTGACTTCACGTTGTTCCCACTTCATGTTGTTTCGTGCACCAAACTCCCCTACTATATCTTCTTTTATCTCAGATTTTCTCTTTTTTTTTTTCTGCAAGGACAACAAACCTCACTGTGCACTCAATGCTGTCAGGTGAGGAAAACTGGACGAAAGCATTCCCCTAAACCCTTTAAAGCACACCATATCTGCAATACACTCCCAGGGTAAGCAGAAATAAAGGCGCATTCAGGCCATTTGGTCTGAAACACAGTTCCCTATGTTCACGAGAATGAAAAAGAAGTGCAACACAATCCAAACTACATGGATTTTAAAGTGCTAAACTGAGGTCTCCATTTCACTCCATGCCCCAGCAGCACAGGAAGCAGTAGGAAAAGAGGGGGTGTGGGGTCTGAGCGAGCAACCCCAGAACCTCCGTGGGGAAAAGCCATCCTAGAGGTGGGGCAGGGGGTGACTTTGCTGAGGGTGGGGTCTCAGGGGGCTCCACTGACCGGAAGGTTTGGCCCAAGGGTGGTGGGGTCCCACTTGGGGTCTGCCCCATAGCAGTTGGGTATGAAGTGCTGTGATGGAAGGGAGGGGATGGGGACACGGCAATGCAAGGCTCGTGGGGGGAGGGGGGTGGGGGGGTGGGAGTGAAGACCCTGTGGTAACAATGGGGGTGGGGGGGG
>JAPSGF010000042.1:56682-69784 GCA_035772895.1 Perdix hodgsoniae
GGGGGGTGGGAGTGAAGACCCTGTGGTAACAATGGGGGTGGGGGGGGGGAGTGAAGACCCCGTGATAACAACGGGTACGGGAGAACAATGTGGATAGATGGCAACAACGGGAGATAATTGGGCGTTGGAGCCAACGGGGATGGGGGAGACAACGGGGAACAGCGGGAGGAGGGCAATGGGGATGAGGGGATAACAGAGAGAGGGGCGGGGGTTTCGAGTGGGAGGAAGAGGGATGGGATAAATGGCGCTGGGGGTACTTGGGAGTGCCGGAGCGGCCCCGCTGAGGCGGAGTCCCCTCTGAACGCCTCCCCCCAGGCCCGCCGTCCCCTCTTTCTCCCCGTTCTCACCACTGCCGCCGTTCTCTTCCGCATCGGTACCACCGAGCGGAGGAGGAAGTGGGCAGAGCGACACTTCCGGTCTTCTCCCCCTTCCCCCCTCCCCCCCCCTCCGGACATCCAGCCAATAGAAAGCGGCGGTGGGGACGGAGGAATCCAATGAGGTGGAAGGGGCGCTGTTAGTCCCGCCTCTTTCCGTGTGCTCTCGATGCGGGGGTTCGCGCGGGGTACGGCTGGTGTTCAGTGCGGCGCCTTGGAGCTGCGCTGCTTTCCTGCCCCCCCGCAGCCTTTTGTCCCCCACAGCCCCGTGTTCCCACAGCCTCGTCCCCGCGGCTCCGTGTCCCCCATAGTCCTGGATCCCCGTAACCGCCTGTCTGCGCGGCTCCGTCTCCCCCGAGCTCAGCGTCCCGCAGTGCCGTGGCTGTGTTCTGTGCTCTCGTGGCTCTGTGTCTCTATGGCCCGGTGTCCCGTAGCCACACACCCCTGTGCATCCCCCGTCTTATGTTGTCGTGGCCCTGCGTCCCCACAGAGGCACTCCTTACGTCCCCACATGCCTCTGCCCCGCGTCCTACAATGGGTCGGAACGGACATCAGCTGTGACCCAGCACTGGTGGAGGAGACGATGGTGGCAGGGTATAAATATTGGCTAAATAGATTTATTTTCATACAAAGAATACACAGATCCCCTCCCCCCCCCCCCCCCCCCCCCCCCCCCCCAACAGAGATTGGGGACATCTTGGGGTGCCCC
Source organism: Perdix hodgsoniae (assembly GCA_035772895.1). Lineage (NCBI taxonomy): Eukaryota > Metazoa > Chordata > Aves > Galliformes > Phasianidae > Perdix > Perdix hodgsoniae. The sequence goes on from JAPSGF010000042.1 coordinate 57,766, forward strand.
CATGGGGGGGCATGGGGGCACCCCAAGATGTCCCCAATCTCTGTTCTCACCAGGGGAGGGGGACAGCAGGCACCACCTCTGTGGGTTTCACGGGTTCCCCCAGCAGGATCGGGCCCCATGCTGGCGCTGGGACCGAAGGGAACATGTTGGGGACATCCCCATTCCTCTGCACTGGTTCTCTTTTATGCTCCAATGAAATCCTCCATTGGAATTTCGTTTATGTAGGAAACGCCCCAAACACCGGGACTTCACTCTGGGGATCTGTCTCCATCTCCCTGGGTGAGCTTTGGGACACCCCTGTCCCCGCAATGCCCGTATTGGGCGTCTCCTTGCTCTCCTGTTTTGGGGACATCTCTGGACATTTTGGGGTCATCTTGTGCCCTAATACTGTGCTGGCACAGAGCCCTCCCCACACTGTATGTACACGCTGAATAAAAGAAGAAAATACAGATATTTATAGTGGGGGTGAAACACCCCCTGCTGCCCCCAAACATCCCCCATGTCCTCATCCCGTTGCCCATCTGTTCCCAGGAGGGAGGTGCCTTGTCCTGGGCCAATCAGGGACTGGGAGAGCTCTTCTGTGCCTCAGTTCTCCCATCGGTTGTTGGGCCGTGCCTCAGTTTCCCCATTGGTTGATGATTTTGTCATCATCCCACCAAGGAGATGTGGGATGAAGAGGAGCCACACAAGCAGGCACCCCACAGGGTGACATGGGGGACATGGGATGACCCAAAGGCATCCTCCAACAGAGAAACATCACAGGCAGACCTACGCAAACCCCCTTGTTTTCCCTGGATTTCTCACACACCACTATCACCCACCCTTGGGGACACAGTGGTGTTGGCATCCTACAGCACCTGGTGGCTTTGACAGTGTTGGAGGCTGATATTGGGAGTGGGGTCTGGATTTGGCCACCCCACCTCCTGCTGTCCCTTTACAGTGGGAGAGGAGGTGGTGGGGAACAACACGGGGGTCAGCCTTGAGCTTGCCCAGATCAGCTGCGCTTGGTGGCCATCTGCCGGTCCCTCTTCTTCTTCTCCATCAACCTGGGATGGAGCAGGGAGGTGCCTTTAGGGTCTCAGCACCCCAATGGACCCACCACTACAATGACTCCACCACCCCAATGACTCCACCACCCCAGTGAACTCACATACCAATGAACCCACCACCCTAATAGACTCACCTTCACAATGGACCCACCATCCCAATGAACCCACTGCCCCGATGGAAGAACCAGCCCCAATGAACCCACCACCCCAGTAGGCCCACTTCCACAATGGACCCACCATCCCAGTGAACCCACTGCCTTGAGGGAACATCCACCCCAATGAACCCACCATCCCAATGGACCCACCACCCCAGTGGACTCACCTCCACAATGGACCCACCATCCCAATGGACCCACTACCCCAGTGGATCCACAACTCCAATGGCACCACCCAAAGCTGGGTTATGGGGTGAGCAGGGGGAACTCACTTGCGGTTGCGGACCTCAGTGAGCTCCATCAGCCGCTCTTGGGCTGCTCGCAGCTCATCAAGGCGCTGCTGGTAGCGCGAGTCGCAGTTGTTGGTGCGTTCATAGCTGGAGACCTGGCTGGAGAGCTCACTGGCACGGTCCCGCAGCTGCTGGATGGATGAGTAGAGGTTCTCCTCGTCTTCCTCCTGCTCCAACACAAAGGGATGAAGCTCATGGAGTGGATGGGGATTGATCCACTGATGAAACAAGGAATGGGTGTTTCCAGCTTGTCCACAATGCTTACCTTGGCATTGATGATCTCAATGTGGATGAGGAGTGCAGCCAGCTCCAGGTCCTCTGTGTAGCTGTTCTTCAGTGGCACCGACCGGTAGCCTGGACACAACACTGGGACATGAGCTCAGCCCCACAGCAGAGTCCCAGTCCCTCGCCATGGTCATAGTTGAGTCCCCAAGTGGCTGATGATGACGATGATTGTGTTAAAGAAACATGTACATGTGGCACGCAGGGGCATGTTTTAGTGGATGTTCTATGTTGGTAGTAGTGAACTCATGATTCTATGAGTGGACATAGTGGGGAATGGGTTGATGGTTGGACTCAGTGATCTTGGAGATCTTTTCCAATCTTTATGAGTCTATAATTCTATGACAATGATGAGGGTGTGGATGGAGGGAGCATACCTGTTTTGAGACCCTTAATGGGGAAGGTGGCTTGGGCCAAGAAATTGGGGTCACTGAACATGTCCTCCTCGTACACCACAAAGCGGAGGAAGGCGAACTCAGGATTATTGATGTCGAAGACAAACTGCTTGAAGAGCCACACGGGGTTGAAACCGTTGTCAGCTGTGGGGTGAGGTCAGAGCAGGGTTAGACACAGACAACACCAACACTACAACACTGTTCCCCTGTTAATGGGGGATGCCTTTCCCCTCTGCTCCTTGAAACCAATCCCCATCACCCACAATTGAGCAGTCACAGACATGGTTGGTCTAGATGATCTCGGTGGTATTTTCAGCCTTATTCTACAATTCTGTGATTTCCAGTGGAACCCCAGAAGGTGTCTCAGTGACACCACCTGTCCTCTTGGCATAGGAACTAGGTGGGAGGACTCTTACCTACAACATCAGTCTTGTTCTTGCTGTTGTCATACTCGGAGCCACACACCTCTACCTCCACAAAGGGGCACACAATGCTTCTCCCATTCTTGGGAAGGTGCCGGGCACCAAGAATCTGTGGAAGGTTGAGGAGAAATAGGAGAGTGAGGTCCAGCCATACTAGCCCTGTGGTCAAGAAAGGACTTCCTTGGACAGACCTATGGCTTGGTTGGTTTTAGTCTGCCAAAATTTTCATGACCATAATTAGACACATCAGACCTTATTTGTGACCTTGGACTCATTTTAGCTGTTTCTGAAGGATGATTTGAAAAACTTTTGCTATGTCCATGCTATACTGAAGAGCTGGTTGCCTACACACTAACCCATCCCAGCTGTAACACCAAAATGACCCAAACTTTGGGTCAACTTTATGCAACTGTGGGGTTTTCCCCTCAACGTTTTGGAGTTCTTCCACAATCTGGAAAGATTATGCAAGAAAGCAACAGACTTAGCAGATCATGGAGCAGTGAACTCCATGGAGCAAATATGGGTCTTAAATGTGTAGAAATTGACCCCAGACTTGGTTTGGAAGAACTGAACCCTCATCTTGACGCTGGCCACCTTGGAATGGACTTGCCAACCTTGCCCACTTGCCTGCAGCTGAACTGTGATGGGCTCCACAATCTTCAGGCTGTTCTTGTCGAAGGGGTCAAACGTCTCATCCCTCATGATGTCGGGTTGTAGGACATAGCCACTGCGGCCGCCGAGCATGAAGAGTGCCTGGTTCAGCTGCATCGGCTTGTCTATGGCCAGGGGAAAAGCAGGGTTCAGGGACCCTCCAGTGGCCCTGAGCAGAAGGTTCTGCCCTCACAAACCCCCTACTAAATCTCCCAACCCTGGGTAGAAATGCATGAAACAACCCAACACTGCGTGAGAATATCCCCATCGAGACGGGGACAATGGTTGGAGCGCTCATCTAAACCATGTCCAGCCATGGGATTGGTGGCAAAACCACCAGGGGTGGGGATTTTGCCACCCTGGGCATGGGATTTACCAGGTGTCTGGAAGTTGAGGGCCACCAGCTGGCTGCCACAGATCCACATAGGCAGTGGGTCATAGTTGGAGGAGTCCAGGCGCTGCCCTTTGGGGTAGATGCGGCTGAGCTGGCGCCGGTTGTACTGCAGGAACTTCTTGCCCTTGCTGCGGTTGGCGTACTTCTCCGCTTTGGTCTCCGGGAAGGAAGACATATCCCGGTAGCATGCTTTGTCTGTGCCAATTTCTGAAATCACCAAGGTGGCCATCAGTGGAAGACATGGGGTTGTGTGGGAGCAATCAGTTCCCCCAAACCCCTTTCTTCCCCTCCTCATCCCATCGCTACCCTTTTCCAGTTCTTACTGTCTTCATCGAATGGCACGGGGCGGCAATACACAACCAGCTCGGAGAGCTCCAAAGCTATCTTCTTCCTCCGCTCCATAATCTTCCCCTCTTGCATCTGCACAAGGGAAAATGGAATCTGAGACTCTTCCATTGATGGGGATGCTCTGTAAACCACAGTCTGGTCGCTGTGGGATGAGACATCCACCAAAATCCATTGATGGGGATGATCCATCAACCACAGTTCATCCACAATGGGATGAAGCATTCATCACCATCCACTGCCGGGGACAACCTGTCCACTGGTGTCAATCCATCACCACCCACTCTATTCCATCTCCTGGAGATGATGTCCACCACCACCTGCTGTACCCCAGTGCTCCTTACCCTGGCATCGGCGTTCTGCGTGGCCTCCCTGATCTTGGCCACCCACTCGCTGAGCTCCTCCTGTGTGTCAGCGGCCACGTCCAATGACTGGGCTGCGTGGGACATCTGCTGGGAATGGATGGTGAAGACAAATGGTTTGGAGCTCCTCCCGTCTTTGGAGATAACTATAAGGACATCAGAGGGGGCTTTACTCGAAGACATTCCCAATGGATGGCTCTGTGGAGCAAACGAAACCTCATCGGTCCTGCTCCTGGGTCCCTACCTGCCCTCCCCAGCACCCCCCAGGTTCCTCCTCCTTTGAGAGTAGTCCCAAATATTGCAAATAGTCAAGAAACACAGTGTGGGAGAGTTGAACCCAAATGCCTGATAAACTGTGATGAATGCCCCAAAAAACACCAGAAGTGAAAGCAGCAACTGTGATTTACCACAATTAATAGTTTCACCTTTACAGACCACTGAATCCCTCTAAATCCTTTCAACATCAGCCAAATGCCCCCACATTGCACTGAGTGACATGGTCACAGGGATGGGTTGATGGTTGGACTGGATGATCTTATCAGTCTTTCCAATCTTAATGACTCTTTGAGTCTATGAAAGCTCCAGATTGCCCCCAGCACATCATGCCAAATATGAGGCCCTTCCTTCTCACCATCTGGACATTTTTGCCATGTCAGAATTGCCATCACCTATCAGTGAGCGGTTCACCCCTTGTTTCTGGTGTGTTTGGAGAGCCTCGGCTCATAGTGCTGAGCTCTTGCTTGGGATATGTACCATCCCTCTTGGGGACATGGTGGTGACACTCACCTACGTGGCATGATGGCACATCGATGAAGCCCTTCAGGAAGTTCCCCAGGGGGCTGTTTTCCGATGACTGCAAGAGAGGAAAAAAGGAGGAATTGGTGAAGGGCAGCCCAATCTCCATCCAGCCCTCCATCCGGCCTTCCAAATCAGCCAATTCCAAGCAAAAGCCAAGAAAAAAAAAACAAAAAAACAAAAAAACCATGCTTTAGGCAAACTCCATTCCACGGAGCATCCCAGAGCCTCAGATAAGGGTTTGGGTTGGATTGGTGCTGGGAGCATCTCAGGCGGTCTCAGTGAATGGGAAAAAGAAGATGACAGAAACAGCACACTCACAGCCTCGTCCTGCTCCTGTGCCTGAGTGCTGACGATTTCCTCCACATAGTTGGCTGGGAACCATAGCTGTTTCTTGCCCCCATAGTCCCCCCGCCACCTGCAAGGGGTGAGAGGATCAAGGCAAGAGGACCAATTGGAGGGGTATACGGGGTGTTAATACTGCATGCAATGTCAAGGAGCAATTGGAGAAGGAAGGGGGAGACAGAAAAGGAGGTCGTTAAAACAGACCACAGGAAGATCCCTGCCCATGGCAATACTGCCCAGGGCACCAGACCACTCTTACCAGCCACCATCCTGCTTGTCAACGTTGTGGATGATGGCTTGCTTGCAGAATGACAACTCGTCCTCTCGCTGTGCTTTGTAGTCATAAAGAGCCTTCACTGTGCACTGAATCACCAAGGACAGGGACACATGTTACCACCAAGCTGGGATGCCCAGCTGATGTCCTTAATGCCTCACCCCCCAAATTATGTCCTCTAAAAGTCTACACAGTAAATGAGACATGTTACAGGGGACACAAGGGCTGTAGGAGCCTGTGGTCCCACACAACCAGCATATTCCTCCTCTGGGTTCCCTGTTGTGGAAGAAAGATCCCAACCACTTTATGCCCCTGGATGCATTCATGAAATGTTAGATGTGGCACTTAGGAATCTGTTTTAATGGGGTAGTGAGTATAGTGGTGATGAGTTGGGCTTGGGCTTGATGATCTCAGAGATGAATGATTCCATGGACTTTTAAAGCATAGCCATTCTGGACCAAGGGATTGTAAGGTCACAGGGAAGGGACCTTGAGCCTCCTCCAAGGTCAGCTTAGAGACCAGCCTGGATCTAAAAACATCCAAGGATGGAGACTGTGCCAGGTGTCAAATGACCCTAAACGTATTCTTTTGGGATTCTTCCCAGCACAAAGGTTTCCTTGCTATTGTGGAAAACTTTTGCTGGGTCTTTGTTTCAGACCTATCTTATATCTACTGTGATGACACTGTTGCTGGAGCTTAAGACTGTCCCCAAGTGATGGGGACATGCAAAGGTTCCCACCAGCTCCAACACTGCTTAAGGGTCAGATAAACAACCTCTGTGGTCCACGGTAGGAGCCATTCAGAAGCCTCAGCAGGAGAATCACTAAGTCCCAACACCCTGCATCTAACCAGCTTAGCGTCTTACCCTGGCCATTGGCATCTTGTTGGCCTCCACATAGAAATGAGGTGTCCGCACCTCATACAGAGCTCCATAGTCCAGCTCCTGCAAGGACAGACAACAAAAGAGGTCATCTGGCCATGGACATGGATTATGAAGAATCACGAGGGAAAATGGGCTATCGCATGTGGGCCAGAGGAGTATGATGGGGACCCAATATCCCTTTATAGCTAACTGGAAGGGACTTGTAGATAGTGAAGACATTATAACCATAGTCAGTGGTGGTGGTTTGAGTTGGATTTTGGGCACATCTCCTTTGCTGTGCAGGAGACTGGAGAACATCTTCCAACCACAACAAAGACTGGGATGGAGTTGGATTGCCCATGGCACAGAACTACTTCATCCCCACCATCTCCAACTCTTCCCACCACTGGGAGCACTCACAGTAGTGCCCATCTTCTCCAGGGTCTCCTCATTGATGGGGTAGCGCAGCTTCATCTTACGGTACAGCGGATGCTTCTCGTAGTAGCTGACAAGGTCCACCAGGCTCTCAAACTCAGCTGAGCTGCCCAGCATGAAAAGTCGTCCCTCCTGCTGGATGCGGCAGTGCTTGATCTTCCCCTCCGCCCTGAGGCCAAGAGAGCAGCCAGTGATGTCCCCAGCTCTTGGAGTGGAGCCACAGGGTCACACCTGGCCAGCCTGGAAGTGCTGGGGTGACCACACTCACCGGAATGAAATGGCATAGGAATTGGGTTCGCTCCGTTTTCGCACCAGGAAGGCTCCATCCCGAGGGACTCGCATCAGCATATGCTCAGCCTGCAGGCGTGTCAGGCTGGCATGATACCACCTGGATAGGCACAGCAAGAAGGCAGTGGGCTGATAAACCCCAAATCTGACACCAGCTGCACTGGAGTCAACGTGGGAAGGGATGAGGATGGTTGACCCAAGGGTGGGATGAGTGGTGGAAGAGGATAGTGGGCACAAGGACGAGAGAAGCAATGAAAGAAGATGGTGAACCTAATGGTGAGACGAATGATGGAAGACGGTGGACCCAAAAGAGACGAGAAATGGAAGAAGGTGGTGGACACAAGTGTGGGACAAGCAATGAAAAAAGATGATGCACAAGAGTGGAACAAATGAAGGAAGGGGGGGAGGGGGCCAAGGTAGCAATGGGCTGGGTTTCACCCTCACTCTTTGCTCTCGTGGGCATTGGGCTGGGGCACGGGGTCGGTGAGGCGCATCTCAAACTCATTACAGCGGAGCGGCACCTCACGGTAGTGGCAGATGAGACTGTAGAGGCTGTCAAAGACCAGGTTGTCTGTCAGGTAGAACTTGGTGGAACCAGCCTCCTGTCGCGAATGGATTCTGCAGTGCTGCACACGGTTTGATCGCCTGCCATGAAGGAACAAGGTGGGAGTGAGTCAGTCCAGATCCATGGCCATGCCATGCCACGCCATGTGTGAGGATGCTCTGGGTTAGGGCACCACAATGCTCAGAAAAATGGCGTTTTCCCTCAGAACACCATTTCTGACTCCAAACTGGGGATCTACTGGAGGCAGCCACCACATGCTTGGCATGCTGCCCAGACCAACTTGGGAAAGATGTGATCCTGCCATCCACCCCGATGGAGGTTGAACTGGGGCTCCTACCAGAAGGACAGAGTGTAGTCACCCACGAAGGTCTCGCTTTCGCGCACCAGGAAGGTGCCATCCTTGCCTCCTGTCTCAGTGCAGTATTCATGCAGCAGCTTCTCAGCGATTTGCCGCCCATCACGGCCACCTCCCAGCTTCCCATGGAACCACTTCTCCGTGAAGTGCAGCTCGTTGTTGTTGAACTCCTATGAGTTCACACAGAGACCAGACACACTTCAGTGTTAGTGTTCCCATGGGCAGTTGTCGCTGATCTTCTCCCTCTCCTCATGCTGACTGATATATCCCCAAATTCCCCCACCCCATGGCTGCATCCTGTCCCACACACACCTCCTTCTGCTCCACCTCCTCTTCATCTTCATTGAACTGGTAGCGTGATGTCTCCTCTGAGTAGTAGATCTTGTTGCTTGTCAGTACAAAATAATGCGGGCTCCAGGTCTGAGAAGGAGGAATAGCATCACCAGGGCAGGGAGGGTGGGGGCATGGAGAGATGGGGCTTTAAGACTCCCGTTTCTTCCCTGCATCCCCCATGGCATTGCAACAGTGCCTCATGCCCACCCCAAACTCCTGGTCTTTCCCTTCCCAGAGCAGCCCCATCTGACACATCCTGCTCTGCCCCCAGCCATCATTGCATGGAGATCCTTACATGGTCAATAGGGTCTTCAAGGTAGAGGATGCCATTCTTTATGGAGTTGCTGATGTCGTTCTCTGAATAACTGGCAGTGGAGACCTCCTCATATAGGTTCCCTTCAACCAGCTTCTTGTGCTGAGGACAGCCCGGAAATAGGAACTCAGCAGCCCATCATGCTGAGCTCCCAGCCCTAATTCACAGATCCACCACCGCCACCCATTCCCAGTAGACCTCTCCTTGCACAGAACCTTGAATCCTACTTCTTGTGCATGGAGAGAGAATTGTTTCTAAGTCCCAAGATCTGGGGAATCATCTTCCCTCCCAGCCCAGTGCAGTTCTCGTTCCTTCTTCAAAGAGCTTTGGGTTAGTGTCTGGCCCCACACCTTGATTAGGATTTTTTTCTTGAGTTGGGTGGGTGAGGGCAGCTCATCAGCATTGATGTCAACTGGCTTGGTGAGCAGCATGTCCCCAAAGACCTTCTTGAAGTGGGAAGCCATGTTCCTCTGCTGGACGATGCTGCAATGGTCTTCAATGGAGAGGATGATGGGAAATCTGGAGGAAGGAGGTGAGAAAAGTGGCTTGGGATGAAGATGAAGAAAAGGGGAATTTGAGCAGCAGTTGCCTGCCCAGCCCAGAATTGGGGTGCTTTGGTGGGGCAGGGCTTACTCAGACGTGACAAATGCGTGCTCCTTGATGGTATGCAGCACATCCAGGAATTTGATCTTGGAGGTGAGTGTGTGACCATGGTAGATGATGGGGAGATCATCTGGGCCATCCCAGCAGTCCACTAAATAAGGAGACAACTCGGTTAACACATGCTGCCCACCAAATGTGCACCAGAACAATGTTGGATATTAGAAAAGACTTATTTTCTAAAAGAGTGATCAAATGTTGGAATGGTCTGCCTAGGGAGGTGATGGAGTCACCATTCCTGGAGGTGTTCAAGAAGTGTGGAGATGTGGCACTGATGGACATGGTTTAGCAGGCGTGATGGGGATGGGTTGGAATTAGACTGGAAGATCTTAGAGGTCTTTTCCAACCTTTATGATTCTATGAGTGGGCATGGTGTAATGGATTGATGGTTGGACTTGACGATCTTGGAGATCTTCTCCAACCTTAACGATTCCATGATTCTAACCCCCTCTCCCATTTGCCATGGAATGGGTGCAAGGGATAGTCCATCTAGTGCAATGTGAAGTGCTGGGAAAGCTCAACATCACTGCAGTGTGCCATGGAGTACAGGGTGGACTCACATTCAATGCAGCGGCAGCCCATGCGCAGGCAGCGAGCATATGCCTCCAGGGAGGACTCACTGGAGAACTGGTCTCCTGTCAGGTACCTGCAGAGGTATAAGAGGGGATTCTTGAGAAGGGATTCTCTTGGAGATCACCGAGGTGAGCCCACCCAGTCCTTACGTGTTGTGCGAAGAGGAGATCCAGTACTGGGACAAAGGGTGGTTCATCTCCTCAGGCACCACACGCTCATACTTGGCATCCATCACCATGTTCTCTTTGGAGAAGAGGTACGTGAGAAACTGGGGTAGGGAGAAAACAGAGAGGTCACATTTCAAGGAGATGGGGAGATCAGTGGGAGGGGTCAGTGCTGTAGGGGTTCACTCACCTCATCCAGCTGGAAGGAGGGTTCTGCTGCATCGATGGAGCCGTCCTTGAGGTAGGAACACATGTAGTCCCGCACCATGCCCACATCACTGGCCCAGGGCTCCTGGAGTGCAAATATAGCTGCTTTTATGGGGTGCAGCAGCTGGGAAGGGGTATCCCAGGGGATTCACCAGGTCTGGGACTGAGAGGGGTCTCAAAGGACAACAAACCTTTTGGTCGTGCAGAAGGAACTTCTGGAAGTCGTAGAGGGACACCTGGCACAGCTCAGGGCGGTCCACATTCCTGGGGCATATCAGCAGGAGGTGTTGTCCAAGGATATGAGGAAGAGGGCACTGCACTACATCACTACATCCCTGGTTCCCATTCCTGCTCACATCCCCACCCACAACCCCACTCACGTTCCTGCTTGCATCACCACTCATATCCACAACCATATCCTGCTGTTGTACACCTGGCACACATTTTCACTCACATCCTTGCCCATATCCCCACTTGCGTCCCTGCTCTCATTTCGACTCCCATCCTAATTTGCATCTCCACTTGCATTCCTACTCACATTGGTTTCCAACCTCATTTGTAACCCCACGTGTTTTGTTGCTCACATTTCCACTCACATTCCCACTACCATCCCTGTTTTCATCCCAGTTTGCACCCCTACTTGCATGTCTTCTCTCATTTATTTTCGCCTCTATCTGCATGACCAGACACATCCCTGCTCTCATTTCTGTTCTCATCCCGATTTATAACCCGACTTCACATTCCTGCTCATATCCCCATTTGCATCCATACTCACTACCCTGCTCAAATTTTCACTCACTCCCATTCCTGCTCCCGTTCTAATTTGCATTCCCATTGCATCTCTTCTCTCATTTGTTCACACTCCTGTTTGCATGACCGCATGCATCCCTGTTCTCATTTCTGCTTCGATCCCAATTTGCATCCCCACTCACATTCCTGCTCACATTTTCACTTCCATCTCCATTTGTATCCCTGCTCCCATCCCAAATTGCAACCCCACTCCACCCCTGCTCAGATCCTTGCTGGATGGGAGTCTGCAGGGCTCCTGGTACTCACCGTAGGGGGAAGGAGAGCTCCAGCTGCTCAATGACCTGCAAGGCAAAGGGGGGGTGGGCTGAGCTGGCTGGGGACATGCTGTAATGAGCTGAAGTGAATGGGTTGTGGCTCTTACCGACTTCTGTGCATCAAACATCAGGTTTTTGTAGAACTGGATGAAGTGGGAGAAGGTCATCTCATTCCTGGCTTCCACCTCCTGTGGGATGGATGGTGTGAGAGTGGGACCGGTGCAGAGACACTGGGTAGGGGCTTGAAGCCCCATTCCCCACAGAGCCAGGGACTTACCACGAGCTTGTCCCGCAGGAACCTCATGTTGGGCACTCGGTAGTTCACCTGGGGCAGCATGGCCTTCAGGTCCTTCACTGTAATGCTGCAAGACAGAAAGATGGTGTCAGAGAAGCAACCAGACCCTACATGTCACGGATCCCCTGGACACACTGCTAAGTTGG
>JAPSGF010000042.1:69794-92922 GCA_035772895.1 Perdix hodgsoniae
TTCCTTTGTTTGGATTTAATTTTACTTTTTATAATATCAAGGAGATGCCTACGGGTTGCACTAATAGCACATCCTCTCCCAGTGTTGCAGTGGGCATGGGGTTATTCAAGTTACCACAGTCCTACAGGGACTGTGTCCCAGTCTCTGGTTTTAGGTACCTCTGAACACCCCAAATAAACCATTACTGCCTTGTCTCATACCCTTGCTTTCAGCCTCCATATCTAAGGTGGGTATGACCCAGTACCTGGCCACCAAAGCTGGCTGATTTGCAGGGTTGGGCAAAGGATTTCAGCTATTTCCCCTCTGGAAAACACCCTGAGAGAGGGGTGGGTGGGTTCTGCCTGTTGCATGCTCAGACCACTGACCCCTCTTCCCTGTAGAGCCATGCTGGTTCTCACCTGCCTTCCCGCGACCGGTCCATCCCATCAAACTGTTTCCGCAGCCACCTAGGAGAGAGGGATGGACAGACAGACAGCGCTCAGTCCTGGGGACCAAAGTCATGGTTCATCGTTTCAGACCACAGATGAGGACCACGAAATGGGACTGACCATCCCTCCTCACCTTTCAATCTGCAGCGGGGTCTGGGCTTTCTGAGTGTCTGCCACCAACCAATTGAGACCTGTGATCCACAGGTTGATGTCTTCCTCACAGAAAGCTAGAGGAGGAAGAGGAGGTTGGTGAAGGATAAGGGAGATGAGACACTAAGGATGGGTGGAAAGGGTGAGGTGGGAGCCTACGCACCAGCCACGCTGAGTGTCCGCAGTCTGAAGTCCATCCCGTACAGGATGATGAAGCACATGGTGAAGTCGAGCTTGCGAGCATCCTCGGGGTAACGCTCAAAGTCCCGTGAGTTCTTCCCCAGGCGGATCTCCTTGATCTCCCGAATGTCAACTGTGGAGACAGAAGGGCACAGGACTGTCCTGTGTCATCCTGACACCACAGAGCCAGGGAGAGGGTGCAGGAGGTGAGAACGTGTGGAGAGTATGGAGCCTTGTCGCCAGGATGGGACATCCTGTTGGGCTGTGACGGCTATTATGGCCACTCAAAGGTGACATGTCACTGCTGGTGGGATTGGCATGTCCTTCACAGATCTCTGTCCCCAGCATGAGGCATCCCGGTAGCACTGCCCATGCCACTCATAACTCAACACGATGGCGTTATGAGTGCCATGTGTCCTCCATGGCCTGTGTCCCAAAGATAAGATTTCCCTGCAGGTGCCTGAGAGCACCATGGGTGCCACATGTCCACCCATGATGAGGCATCCTGGGGGACTGGGATGGGTACTATGACCATGTGTCTCCCAAGGGAGGCATATCCCCACAGCCCTGCCATGACACACTGGTTGGTGTGATGGCACATGTGTCAGAGAGTCAGTTCCCCAAAATGAGTCATGCTGGTGGCACTGCCCATTGATATATCATGACATTTGCTTCCATGTGTCCTCCAGGGATCGTGTCCCCAGAATGGTGTGCCTTCATGATGCTGCCTAACAATTTCCCATCTCTCTCGGTGCCGTGTATCCTTGGGACTCAGCCTTGCAATTCCTACAACCACCTCCTCTCTGAGAAAAAAACTTGGGACAGGCTGAGCTCATCTTTTAATAGAATACAACTGTCCAAAGGTGGCAATTTGCAGCCCAGACCGCAGGGCGTTTCTTTCCTGCTGTGCTGCTCTCTCATTATCTCACTATATAAAGCTCAACTGGTGGCGGGAGGGTTGGGTTTCCGGACCGCAGTCTTCCTCACTGCTACATCACCAGTGGAGATTTCCATCCACTGGTTTTGTAGAGAGGACAAGAGGAGTGAAGTAATAATAACACGGTATTAGTGGCTGTGCTACAGAACGGAGCCTTCAGCACAGGAAAAGGGTTTTGTATGGCCAAGGGTGGCCGGACACTGCACAGGGTCATTGTCCTGCAGGAAATGGGTCATTTCCCGGAGAATTTCCAGCCCGGCCCCTGCAGCATTTCCTACATGGCAATGGGGATGGGTGCAGAATACTGGAGGAGAGAAAAAATGGAATGTGTGGATAAGGGATAAGGGATGAGGGGGAATGGGGCTGATTCAGTGAAAAAGAGGTGGGGAATGTTTTTTCTTGGCGGAAAGGCTCCGGAAAACACTGGTGGCTTTATGCAGCCTTCCTTTGGGTGGATGAGAGCCAGCTTGGGCGGATCGGGGCACAATGCGGGCACTCGGCTGCAAAGAGGTGCTCAATTGGTGTCTGCACCCATATGTGTGATTCTGGGGAAGGGAAGCTGGCTGATGTCCATGTTTTGTAGACCCTGAGTGCAAATGAGTGGATATTTGGGGCTGTTTTGTAGGATAGGAACGGGAGGAACTTCCCCAACCCTACTCATTGCAGTGCACTGCAGAAAGGAGAGATGCTGGTGGCTATTGTGGCTCCGTTGATGGTTGCCAACGCAGCCAGGATCCAGGCTTGGACCCAGGAGAGGGAGCGTGCAGCACAATGCAACGTGCTGGCGGCTTCCTGGAAACCACATCTGCAGCGGATTTGCAGCGATCATGGCAGAAGTATGTCTCCAAACTCCTCCCTGCATTGTCTCTGGGGTCCTGGTGATTAAAACATGCTGGGAGCCAGACCCAAGTGCGAAAATCCCTTTTCTCTTCTCATGCAAAGCAAACAGCACTGATACAAAGGATTTAAAGATAGGGGCAGTGTGGTTGGGAGTGGATGGAGGGTCTGCCTGGAAGCTTTTAAAGGCAGGGAGTTTCCTGAGTGCATTAAGAGGAAAGCAAAGAAATGCTCCAGGAGGGAATTGGAGAGCTGGGAAATGCTGCTGGCCCAGGTGGCCAAGTGGTGTCCCCTTGGTCCTTCCTTTGGGTGGGGCATGGGGCAGTCCAGACCTCCTGCATGGAATTACCCCATGCTATTGTGAAGCTGACCTTGAGGCTGAAATAAAAGATTTTTCCTGGGCCAGCAGTGTTAATCCCATCCTATTTCTAATTGTTGGGATGGAGGCATGAGTGTGAATTAGCCATCATCATAGCAAACCATACTGCAAACCACCCCTCCAAAATGTTTCTGGGTTGGCAGGGGCTGGAAACCACCTGGTTACCTGGAGGGAAATTTTGAAGGCAACGTGGGATGATACCGTAGCTCCTCATCTTAACGTTGTAGTGTTCTGGGGGACCCTATCTGCATGGACACATGTCCAAGTACCAGCTTAATGAAGCGTGTAATTAGACTGAAGGGCATGGGGCATCTCCAGCAGAGCTGGGATCCCCGTACTGCCCTCTAATAGAGACATCAGCGCTGTTGGGTATCTCGCTAATCCCTTCTCAAGCTGAGAAGAGGATTTGGAATGGTCCAGCCAGGCGTGAGGTTGGGCATATGCTGGGAGCAAGGTCCTGGAGCTTCCCTAAAATTCCAGCAAGCAGGAGGACACAGAAATTCTGTGAGCACAGAATGGGGATGGGACAGGTTGGTAAAGATGCTCCAGGATTGGGGAAACTGAGGCAGGAGATCAGGGTCGATGGAAACGTAGGGCTGAGATCCTGACGTGGCCCAAAGCAATCTCCCAAATAGAAACAAGGAGCAGGAAATGCGTTATTTCCTCAAGCAGAGAACAAGCTTTTCCCTGCAAAGGCCATAGGGGAACCAAACCACTGGGGACAATGGCCAGTCCTCTACTCCCCATTGGCTCCCTGTGAGTGGAAGCATCCCACTATTGCCAGGCATCCCACTGCAGGAGATCACCTCAGAGTAACAAAAGATCCCAATGTGGCAGGACATCCCACTACTGTTAGCTACACCAGTGTGGTAAAACATCTCATCACGGCCAGGCATCCCACCATAGCTGAGCATCCCAGTGAGGTAGGACATCCCACCTTGGTAGCACATCCCACCATTGCCAGACATCCCACCATAGCTGACCATCCCAATGTGGTAGGACATCCCACCTTGGTAGAACATCCCACCATTGCCAGGCATCCCACTTCAGGGATGACCTACCATTGTGGTAGGTCATCCCACCATTGTCAAGCATCCCAATGTGGTAGAATATCCCACCATAGCCAGGAATCTCACTGCCACGAGATCACCCCAATGTGGTAGGACATCCCACCATAGTAGAACAGCCCACCATTTCCACACATCCCAATATGGTAGGACATCCCATCATTGTAGAACAGCCCACCGTTGCCAGCAACCCACCAACGTGGCCCCAGCCCCTGTCTCCAGTACTCACTGTCTCCCTCCACCTTCTCAGGTGTCCGACTCCAGATAATCTGTCGGGTCTCCAGCTTCACCTGGAATGTCCTTCGCTCTGGCCTCTGTGACTTCTTCTGGTAGAACAAAGTGAGGACGGTGCCCATCTCCAGGCAGCGGAGGATCCTTCCAATGTCCCCTGCCTCCATCCTGCCGTCCTCCAAAAAGCCATTGACGCTGTTGAGCCTGGACATGGACATCTTCACTGCGCGGCCATCGCCAGCCGGAGCCGCAGAGCCGAGGTTGTCTCATGCATGAAGGGACAAACCCAAGGGGGAGCAAAAAACCCAAATCCTCTGCAGGGATTTTCTCTGAGCAATGGGAGAATCCGACTCCGGAGTTTGCATCCAGTGGTGTAGGGGGGAGATGGGTGACGGCTTCAGAGCTGGAGGGATAAAAACCATCCGGTCACCACGAGCTCTTAAGGTTGGGGATACCTTGGGTTAAAAAAAAAAGAAAAAAAAAAAAAAAACACCAAAAAAGCAAAGTCACCTCCCCCCAAAAAGCAAAGTCACCCCAAAAGCAGCCAAGTGGAGTAAATCAATCCCCGGCCTCCGTGAAAAGCCGAATGGGGCTGCGGGGTGCGGGGTGCCCAACCTGGGGTGTGGGGCTGGTGCGGTGAGATGAAGGTGGTGGGGGGGTTTGGGGTTTTTAAGGAGGCAGCCGCCTGCTGCCCCCTCTCTCCGCTCCTTAATTTCGGGCTGATGAAATGGACGCCCAGAGGAAACTGCAATCACACATGGCCGGAAAGAGATCAGAAAGGAATTTTAAAAAAAAAAAAAAAAAGCTGGATCTTGGAGAAAGGAAAATCGCAGCGACGGAAGAGGCGGCCGAGGGTGACATCTAGAGGAAGCCAAAAGATGGATGAGCAATGGGGGAATCGCCAGTCCTTACCAATGGATGGAGGGGGGGATTCCAGGGATGGGGCAGCAGAAGATTGGGTGGAAAAGTGGTGGAGAAAAGAAAAAAAAAAAAAAAAAGAAAGAAAAATAAATAGAAAATGGCTGTTTTGTGTTTAGCTTTTGCCTGTCTGAGCTGCTGAGCCTGGACAGAACCCAGCTGACAGCAGGGCAAGCTGTGGGGCTAAGGAGCTATGGGGTTGAGGAGGGAGCAGAGGGTCACTGCAGGGATTTGGGGATGCAGGGGTTTGGGGTGATTTTTTTCCCATCCCCATGCTTTGGATTTGTGGAGCTGCCATGGGATTTGCACCAGAATGGGACAGTGCAGCACTGGGGCTCTATGCTGGAGCACCCAGAGGGGCTGGTTTTGGTCTCAGGCACTTCAGGGTCCTGGTGATGGGTGCTCAGACTCCAGAAAGTCCCAGTGATGGAGGCTCCAGGCATTTCAGGGTCATGGTGATGGATGCTCAGGTACCCAAGGGTCCCAGTAATAGAGACTTGGGCATCTCAAGGTCCTGGTAATTGAGGCATAGGAACCTCAGCATCCTGGTGATAGAGGCTCAGACACCTCATGGCCATGGTGATGGAGGCTCAGGCACCAGGAAGTCCTAGTGATGGAGATTCAGAAACTCAGGGTCACAATGACCAAACCACAGGGTCTCAGGCACCCAGGGATCCTGTTTTGAGGTTCAAGAACCTCAAGGATCTGCTGATGGAAGCTCAGGTATTTCTGGATCCTGGTGATAGAGGCTTGGGAACCTCAGGGCCATGGTTGTGGAGGCTCAGGCTCTGAAAGATCCCAGTGGTGAAGGCTTGGGCTTTTCAGGTTCATGGTGATGGATGCTCAAATAGTTAAGGGTCCTTGTGATGAGGACTCAGGAGCCCAGGGATCCTGTGGTTGAGGCTCAAGAGTCTCAAAGTCCCAGTGACGGAGGCTCAGGTACCCAAGGATGCCAAAAGTGGAGACTCAGGAACCTCAGGGTCCTGGTGATAGAGGCTCAGCACAGCATGATCATGAGACACAGGAGCTGCTGTGAACATGGAACCTGTGGAAGCTATTTCAGTCCTCATTAAAGCCATTAAACACAGAACCCACTTGGAGTGACTCGTGCGTCTGTCTGAATACCATGAAATCCTCATTCCTATCCCAGTGGTTGCCAGGTTTGCAGCTCCACTCACGGTTTATGGGAGCCATTAATATCTTCTCAGCTTTTAAGGATGCAGGTAGAGATCTCTACTTCTGTGCTTGGCAGCCTGGACTCTCCCTTGAAGAATTAGGGAACTAGGGTAAAGATGAGATCCTGATGTTGTTGTGTTTTTTGTTTTAAATTATTATTATTATTTATTTTTTCTTTCTTGATCCATGAATAAACTTCTGTTTCCAGCCCTTCTCTGGAGCAGAATGAGCTTTTGTTTAAAGCAATGAGCTGCAGAGATGTTGGCTTCTTGTGTTTATGTTTTCCATTTCCAGGCAAATCCCATCTCAGAGCCCCTTGAGCGCAGGTCTGGGAACTGAACATCCCAACCACAGTGAACAGAGGATCAGAATAGAAGATTGCTTTTACACAGGGGATTTTGCAGCATGAGTTTGGCTTCTGATGTCCATCCAAAGCACGCAGGCAGAGAAGGAATGCTCTGTTTTCAGTCTGCAATGGAGTCACTGTTTTAATTTTAGCTCCTCCAGAGCAAAGATGTAACCAAGCTGTTACCAAAGCAAAGCACCTTATGGGGGCTGGAAGAGGCAAAAGGACTGAACCTCCCCATCCAGCAGTGTGTGGGTAGCAGGACTCAGGGGCACCCCAAAAACTGGGGAGGCTGAACACCCAAAATCTGTGCTTATTTCTTAACAAAAACCTGAAAGATTCATGCCTGCTCATGGACGTCCTTTCCTGGAGGCAGATCTGCCCACAGAGTTCCCAAGTTCCCAAGTAGGGAGGGCAGCCAGCACAGAACAAATCCAAAACCATTTAAAAATGTCACCAAAATCTTTCTGAGCATCTCTTCCTCTCTGAAAAAAAAAAAAAAGATAAAGAAAAAAAAAAAGAAAAAAAAGCTGATGCCACTTTCCCTTCGTAGGACTGGCACTGCTCAGTCAATAAGTCACAGATTTCTGTTCAGTGGGTGAGGTTTGCTGCTCTTCTCTTTGGCCATATTGTGAAATTCCAGAGCCTCGTTGCACTGAAAGGTTTTGCAAATGTTTGGTTTTTTTTTTTTAGCCATGAGCCTTTGAGCTGCAGGTCGTGCAATGGAAATGTTGCAATTGATCTTTGCAGGTGGTGTTGCAATGGCATTGGCCTGGGAGCAAGA
The DNA here is from genome assembly GCA_035772895.1 of Perdix hodgsoniae. Lineage (NCBI taxonomy): Eukaryota > Metazoa > Chordata > Aves > Galliformes > Phasianidae > Perdix > Perdix hodgsoniae. The sequence goes on from JAPSGF010000042.1 coordinate 77,228, forward strand.
AATGTGGAGCAGACGGTAAAAGTGGGATGATCCAAAGTGTCTGCAAAGGGGACGGTGGGGACAAGAGGACAACATACGGCCTTGCGTGGCCACAGCCAGAAGATGGAATGGGGCTATTCAGTCCCACCCAAACCATCCCTATTTCAGCAGATAAAAGTAGAGGACAGAAATAAATCTGTTGGCAAAGAGCTGGGAATGGCAGCGCTGATTATTGTTCTCATTCCTCCCCTTCCTCAAATTCATGTATTTAGGTCTGTGTGCATGTGCCAGCAGCTAGACTGCAGGCAAGAAAAAGGGCAGAAAAATAGACATCATAGCAGAAAACTGTTGCCCACTTGATAAATGAAGGTGGCTTTTCCTTTAGGAGTGTGCAGCAGTTTCTCTTCCTGTTGCTGATATTTTCCTCTCTGGTTTCCATCTAACCCAGGAGACATCTCCTTCCCCAGAGCTCCTAGTCGTGCTATTATCAGCAAAAATAGGATTCGAGAGTGTGCTTGCCCTTGGGAAGGAGATTTCTTTTTTGCAAAAAGTTAAAATGACGAAAACTTTTTTGGAGAAGAAGCAACTTTCTTCAGTGATAAATAGCTGCTGAGCCCCTACAGAGCAGGGCTGGGGGCTGAACAATGCAGGATATGACCCCTGGGATCCTGAGCTGAGCCCTCGGGGCTTTTAGGAGGATTAGCAGTACCTCTTTGGTTTCGAGCTTGGACTTAATAACCTGACTCCATCTTGCTTGAATTGCTCTTCCTTTTCCCCTGATGCTTTTCTTCTTCCTCAGACACAAGTTAGTTCTCACTACTGTCTTGTACAGTGGTGTTATTGGAATTGTCTCTAATGAGAACTGTGCTTATTTCTTCTGTTGCTATTTGGGCTATGGCACTCCTCCTCCTGAAGCATTGCATCAGTTCCTGGTCTCCTTCCACTGCACATTAAGAAAGAGTGGTAACATGCATCGGAACAGGCTGCCCAGGGCAGTGATGGAGTCACTGTCCCCAGCAGTGTTCAAGAAACATGGAGATGTGGCACTGAGGAACATGGTTTAGTGGACAATATTGGTGGTAGGTGGATGGTTGGACTAGATGATCTTAGACGTCTTTTCCAACCTTAATGTTTCAATGATGCTATAAGATGCTCCATCTTCCTCTCAAATACCTCCACATTTCTTACCTGCCATCCAAGCATCTTATCTTGGAGAAACAGCTCGCTGAGACAGACTGGTCAAAAAGGGAGGCAGAGATTTCTTGGCATCAGGAGTGTGGACTGAAGTCTTCTTTCCAATTCAGAGGCTTGCATCTTGTGATGGGCCACCTCAAGAAGTTCTCATGGTTTTGTGCTTAGGTCCAAGCAAGACAGGTCCATGCTAGTGCCTCAGAAGAGATCCCCATGCTGTTCTTCTCCCATGGACCTTCATTCCATTGCTTATAGTTTTGTGGGTATGTGGAGAATCTTATTAGAGGCCAGATCAAGCAGAAAACTAAACCAGAATGTAAAAGAGGAGAAGGAGGAAGAAGAAACAGAGGTGGAGAAAGAGGAGGAGGAGAATGGAAGAAAGAGGAGGGGAAAAAGAATGGAAAAAGGGGAAGAGGAAGGAGAATGGAAGAAAGAAATAGAATGGAGAAAGGGAAAGAGGAGGGAGGTGAAGGGGAAGAGACATCAAGCACATCTGATTAGATATTAGTTTTAATATTATTTCTTTTCTTTTTCCATTCCCCTTCTCCTCCTCCTACTTCTCATTCACCTTCTCCTTTCTCATTCTTTTTTTCTCCTTCTCCTTTTCCTTCTTCTCTTCCTCCTCCTCCTCCTTCATTGTCTTCCTTTTTAATATTGCCACACATAAATATTTCCATTTTTCAATGGCTCATGCTTTCTAAGCCTTTACAGTATAGATTTCCCACTTTGTTCTAGATTCCCACAATTTTAAAGTTTTTATTCATGTGTTTCCTTCAAGATTTTTTGCAATGCTCCATCTGAGACTCACAGGTGCCCCACAGAGAAAAATTACACCGCTTTCCTTTGCAGGATGCTCTTGTTAATGGATTCCAGGCTATGCTGGAGGATCCAGGGTTCCCTGGAGATCCCTATGCCTTTGGAAATTAGGAGCAGGTGGCAGAAATGCCGATGCCTCCCACTCACCCTTGTCGTCAGGTCCCAGCAATCTGCTGGTGCAGCGCTTAATGAAGTTTCGTCTTTTCGCTTGTCTCAGCACGTTTAGCCACTGAGAGACTCCAGATTAAACCACGACGAGACCATGATTTCAAATGTGTGAGCAGCTTAATTGGGTCCTATTGCACACTTGTCGCTGGATCTGCAGTTCTAGTGATGTTTAGGGCCATTAGAAGGATTAGCACCATGTTTATTCTGGGTGGAATGAGACAGTTTAATTTCTCTTAAGTGTGCCAGCCTGCCTGGGGCATTTTCACGCAGACACCCTGACAGCCCAGCACCAAAAACTCACACTTGCATTTTACTGCTTTTTTAATTAAATTAGACTTACAAACAAGTGTCATACAAGCGTAGTGTTATGAACAAAGAACAAGTGCTGTGAATTCCTGCAGCTTTCAGATGTGCTGTTTGTAACGGGTATCAATGGATTCCTTACAGAATACTGGAAAGGAACAAGAATTTTAGTGATGCAGCATCCTACATGGGAGTACTCCACGCGTCAAGGCATGATACTCTTGTGTCTTCCCTACAGAAGATTCAGTTCATGATAAAGTGCTGTCCTAGCTCTTCTACACCCTTTGCCCACCAAAATTCCCTGTATGGAACACCCAAGGACACTCCAATGAGCATCCAAGAAGCACCAAAGGGAGTCCAAGATCCTCCAGCACTACCTTGCCGCATACTTACCTTTTCCTAGTGATGTATTTTGGTATAGGTTGGCAAAATGCTGCTTTCAGCTCATTTGTTCCCGAGTGGTGTTGTGGGAGTGGTATTTTGGCACAGATTGGCAAAACGCTACTTTCAGCTCATTTGTTCCCAACATGGGGTGTTCTGGGAGGAGTGGATACGTGGCTTCCCTCCGTTAAAAATTAGCTTTCCCTGTGCATGTGCCGAATTAATTTTAATTCAGAGCAGCTCATTCTTGCTCATTTATTCAAGCCACTCAAATCTCTGTGCCAGCACCAGGGAGGGAGCAAGCAGCTGGGAGCGGAGGAGGCTGCTTTTGGCACAAGTGCCAGTTTCTACCAGTGTGAAGTGGTTACAAAATTCTGGGTGAGGCTCAGGGATCGATGCTGATCAGAGGTTTCCATCTCAGATCTGCCCTCTGGAGACCTTCCCCTACCCCACAGGATTGCACAAGAGGATGCATGTTAGTTTTCCAAAGGGTTTTGGGGGAAGCGAAAAGGCTCTTTGACTGTGTTGTGTTGTGACCTTGTTTAATGTTACGGGTTTTATTCCCTTAGGGAAGAATGGAATAATGAAGAAAACAAACTCCTGGAGGAAAATGTCTATATAAATGATGTTATTTTCTGTTTGGGCTCTCAATTTTATGGATGTGCTTCGTAGGTACTCTTGATTTATGCAGACAGCATGGGGCCACCTGACTTTCAAGACAGGACATGTGGGACAGTCCAGGTCATAAAAAAGTCCTTTTGGGGTGAGAAAGTAGAAGCAGATCTCAGGAAGCTACCTGGTGCTACTGGATTTGCCATAATTTCTGGCAGGTATTCAGTAGTGGGGCAGTATATTGGTGGTAGACGGTTGGTAGATGGTTGATCTAGATGATCCTAGAGGTCTTTTCCAACCTTAATAATTCTATAAATCCGCGATTCTATAATTTAAATGCCCTGAAACCTGCCAAAGAAATGTGTCACAGAACTCTTTGAAAGGGTAGATGACTGCAGGATGAGGGGAAATGTTGAGGGAGGGAAGATTTAGGTTGGATGTCAGGGGGAGGTTCTTTACAGAGAGAGTGTGAGGTGCTGGAACAGGCTGCCCAGAGAGGCTGTGGATGCCCCATCCCTAGAGGTGTTCAAGGCCAGATTGGATGGGGACCTGGGCAGAGTGGTCTAGTATTAAATGGGGAGGTTGGTGTCTCTGCATGTGGCAGGGGGGTTGGATTCATGATCCTTGAGGTCCCTTCCAACTCTGGCCATTCTGTGTGATTCTGTGAGCAGGGGACAATGTTGGGTTGGGGCGTAGGGGAGGGTAGATCATAGAATCACAGAATGGATGAGGTTGGAAGCACCTTTGAATCCACGTGGCACAACTTCTGCTTGAGATGGGAGCCTCATGCATGGGTGGGATTGGAGATCTACAAGAGCAGTCCCCCAGGCTCCTCTCTGGTCCCTGTGCTAAGTAATGGGCTGAGAGAGCTCCTGAGATACAGTTTGTCCCTGGGCCTCTTGGCCTAGCATTGGACACTTCTGGCTATAAATCCCTGCTGGGAAGGATTTATTACCATTAATGGAACCCTCCTGATCCCCCCTTGCCCCATGCTGAGCAGCCCCAGCTCCCTCAGCCTCTCCTCCCAGCAGAGCTGCTTCAGGCACTTGGTCGTTTTAGTGACCCTTCACCGAACTCCCCATCGGACTCTGACCTAGATGGGACTGGTGGAGCTGGGATCAGAGAAGGGTGAGGTAAAGGGGATGGGGACAGGAGGTGAACACAAGGGGTAGCTACATGAGGCTGATGGTTGGAAACAGCTGAGCCACGCTGGGGTGGGGACAGAGGGCAGGCGAGGTAGCCCGGGTTGGGGACAGGGAGCAGAGAGAGAACAAGGCCCAGCCCTAATTCAGGCTTCAGAATGCACGCTAGGCCGCGGCCTCCTCCGTTGCCAAGCAACGCTCTCAGCGACCCGCGGGCGTCACGTGACGGCGCGAGGTCACGTGAGCGAGCAAAAACCCGGCTGTCGCGGGTTGATGACGTCACGCGCGTGGGGCGTTGCGGGAACGTTGCAGGGATGGAGGAAAGGGAGAGGCTGCGGAGGGAGATCCGGCTGCTGCAGGGTACCGCGGGGTTGGGCCTGGGGGAGGCTTGGAGACCGTGGGCGGCGGTTAGGAGGCGCACGGAGGGCGTTGGAGTAGCCAGGAGGCCTTTGGGGTGTGTGGGGGGCGGCCAGAAGGCTCGTGGGGGTGCCTGGGGCCTGTGGGAGAAGGTCGTGAGGTTGCTGGGATTGAGGGGGTTAACCGAGGGTGTCCGTCAGGCTCGCGAGAATAGCTCGGGGGCACCTGAGGTGTGTGGGGTTCGTGGGGCTGCTGGGGTGTTTGTGGCCACCGAGAAGCCTCAGGGGGATGTGAGGCTCCTGGGGTGCGGGGGGGTCTGTGGGGGGGCGGGTGGCCAGGAGGCTCTTGGGGTACACGGGGGCTGTATGGATGGCCAGCAGGCCTGTGAGGTGTGTGGGGGCAGGCAGATGTCTTCAGGAGTAGGCTGGGGGCAGGGAAGGGGGAAGGAAAGATGTGGAGAAGGCCTAGGAGGGCAAAGGAAATGGCGGCCCTGGGTTCTCCGGATGGAGATGGGGAGAGGAGAGGGCCCAGGAGTGTTGGGTTTGGGGTGGGAATGTAGGAGGCCTGGGTGGGAGAGGGTAAGGGGTAGGTGGAGACCTCAGGGCATCCACACACTGCAGTGCATGTCACTCTCTTGGGAGGAACATGTCCCAACAGTTCCTTGTCATATTCAGGAGCAACATTCGGGATCCCCAGGTGGCCCAGAAAGGGGCTGTGTCCCTCATCCTCATTCCTTGGATTCCTCATCAGCTTTGTGGGGGAGGAGTGGGTATATTTTTATGCCCTTTCCTTGCTTGGGAGAACATCAGTGCTCATTCTTAGAAATAACTTGCACTGTTTGTAGCCCCCCAAGGTAATTTTTCCACATTAGGAAGGCTTTGCAGAGATCTAATTTGTCCAAGAACCCTCTTGTTGGGCAGTAGGAAAAAAATTTTCATGCTGTAGCATGCTGACACTTATCTATAAGGCTCTAAAATCCTTTGGCAGTCCCTTTTATTAAAAATGTTTTCTAAGCACTGGGCAGACCCTCCTTAATCCACGCGTGTTGATTAGCTCAGCTGCTAATTAGGAGCCCAAAGCACCAGGGGGTATGGTGACGTCGTAATGTAAAAAGGATGAAGGAGCAGTGACTCAGTACAAAGCTGGGGCTGCCTTGGAGCTTCCTCATTGTTGCTTTATGTTTTGGGCTTGCACTGTGCTATGTTTGTAAGCAACCAAGTGTTAGTGGAACCCTCCTGACAGCCTTCTAGCAGGGCTCAGAGGTTGCTCTGAAATAATACCTGGAAATAAAATCGGCATTTTCATTTTGTTAGGCTCCAAAAACAAGAATTACTAGCCGTCTGTTCTGGTGCTGGCATACAAAAATAAAACATAAAGGAGCAAAAGGTGGCCAACAGCAGTAAAGAAGTGTGTGTTAAAGGTCTGTTTGTACATCAGACCTGCATTTAGCTGTCATGCTGAATCACTTTTGTTACCGATTTTCACAAAGATTGAGGAAAATAATTGTTCTACAGTTTTTTTGTGTGTGCGTGTGGTGGTTTCTTTGGTGTTTTTATTTTCATTTTCTAACACCACTTACCTAAAATCCGGCCAAAGTGAGTGATTGTCCTCATTGCAGTGTGAGGAAAACTAGAGCTGTGATGTTGGAAACCTCCCCCTTGGGACTGACAATAAACAGATGCTGTCTTCTGTTTTTCAGGTCTCATAGACAACCACAGGAACACCCACGGGGATGTGCCACGACCGTTGTCTTCTGCCCCACGGATGTGGAGCAACACCACACAGCCCCCATTCAGCAGGAGGGGAGCGTTCTCAGCCCGGTATCCCCAGCTGCAGCCTCCCAGGGACTTCCAGCCACGCCGAGCTCACTCTTGGAGGAAGAAATACTCCCTTGTGAACCAGCCACTGGGGCAGGGGTGTGATGTAGGGAGTGCCACCACATCCAGGGCTTTTGGGAGCAATGAGGAAAGCCAGGCAGCCATGCCATCAGCAGCGTCCCCAGAGAGACAAGTGGACTTAACCACAGATGGGAACATCGTTGTGGGCATCCAGGTGACACAGAAGACTGGTCTTATAGGTACTGAAGGATTTAGTGATGCAAATGTTTATTGTGATGTTTCGGGGCTTAAAACAGAGCTTGTTGCTCTGGATGATTGTAATGTGCAGGATTCTTCCATCCCTCTGTACACAAACCAAGAAGAAGAGCCAAAGCCTTCTCTCTCTGTTTCATTTAGCTCGTCTCACCGTGTTGTCAGCTCATCGTATCCGTCTGACAATCCCAGAAAGGTGCACCTGGCTGAAAGCTCCAGAAGTGCCAGCGAAAGCGCTGTCGCACTGAAAACAGAGCCACAGCCACTGTCAGCTCTGCCGAGCTGTGAGCAGGCTCAGCACTCAGTGTGGTGGAAGCCAGAGCCACCTGCTGTGGGGCAGTGTAGCTGGGAGCAAGTCGGGGACGTTCACAGAGAGCCAAAGCTCTTTGGAAATGCAGAGATGCTCTCTAAACCAACTCAGGCACTGACTTCAGCAGTCGTGATGTCTCCAGTGAAGAACAAGTTTTCTGTAATTCCCAAAGTTTCCAGTCTCCAAAGAGCTGCTTCGGGGACGGTCTCCAGCAAAGCTTCAAAGTTCAAGAAAACCAATTATACCTGGGTTGCAAACCCTAGTAAGTGCTCTCGTCCTGTGAAGAGATGGATCAGCCCGAGAGCTTCCGACAGCGCTAAGAAGATCACTGGTGGAGCTGAGAGAGGTTCAAAAATATCTCCAAAGACAGATTTGGGAGCAAAGGTGAAGAAATCAGGGCAGCAATCCAAAGTGGGTGTTTCTCCCAGCAAGTACAAGTGGAAAGCCTCCAGCCTGCAGACTTCGCCCTCCACATCCAAGTCAGCGTTCAGGTGGCGGTCAGAGGATCAGAAGAGGTCCTCAGCCTTCAGCCTGCTGCCTGCCAGCGATACATCAGTTGGGGTGAATCCCTCCTTGAGTGAGGCTGTGCTTACCAGTTATAAAGTGAAGAGTCGGACAAAAATCATCAAGAGGAAGGCAAGCTCAAGGTAAGATGATAGAAACATAAAGGTTGGAAAGACTACTGAGATCATCACGTTTAATCGTCACCATATCACCAAAGCATGTCAAGTTGCTGGTCTTCTCTGAAGAATCATTGGACGTGTCCATAGGCTTTAGGTGAAGCTGGAACAGTTTTTTCTTTATACCTTTGGGACAAAGGATCACTTCCATGTTGAATAATGTGTACTGCACATAAGTTACAGGCATAGGTATGAATGAAATTGCAGTGAGACTTGTTGTATATTGGTGGATCTGTTTGCCTTCCCCTTTCCAGCTATTGTGACTCTGTTCTCTGTGGAGGAATCCTGCTTTTCAGGGTTGCAAGGACTGATATTTTAATTGTTTTATCAGTCTGGGTAACTCAGAATTTAATTTTTCAAACAGAACTCGTCTCCTGTTCCTTTTTCTCCAAAGACTTCAGCTCAGCACTTACTAGACTTCTCCCTGGCCTGGACCAATATTCAAAGAGAAGGAAATAGGTGCTTTCTCTATTGATTTATTTTCAGCCTCTCAGAGTTTTGTTGCACTGGGGGCTGGCGAAAGGAGAACAGACTCGGTTCATGCTTACCTTTTATTATCCGTGCCTGTAAAATGTACAGGGACAGATAGGAGACAGAAGCTGAGCTGTGCAGGCTGTGTTTGCTGGAAAGAAATGCTGCCTAGCTGTAAATCTCATAGATCCACACTACTCTGCTTTTAGTGCTATTCTTTTTGTGCTGTCCACCACTGCAACCCAAGCATCTTCCCTGAAGGTTCTTACTCCTCTCCTTGTAGGGCTGGTGTCAGGTTTGTGCTATCCTGGGAAAATGCCTTGTGCTCAAGCAGCTGAGATTCTTCTGGAATGAATTTTCCACTATCCCTGTGTCTGACAGGGGCAAGATTAAAAAATGAAACTTGGCAGAAGGAAAAGGTGTATGGGCTGAGTTATCTGGACTGGAAGTGGAGTGGAAATAGATAAGGGGTTGGGATCAAACTTCCCTGAAAGTGTCGTGGAAGTGCTGCAAGGGCTTCCTGGTGGGAAAGCTGTGTTCTGTGCTGATATTTTCATCAGGGCCAGATGAAAGCCAGGATAGGCTTAAGGAAAGGATAAGTAGGATGAAGTAAAGGCAGCAGCACAGATGTGTGATCTTTGCTATGGGACTGGGAAGTACCTTTTCCCAGGTCCTCTCCTTGAATCCTGTCATCCCTCTGAAGGACAGTATTCCCTCCTCTGCATCTCTTAAGCAGAAGTGAGTTGAGTTAGGCTGTCAAACACCTCATGCTCCATCTGTGCTTTGGCAGAAATTCCTCACGTTCATTTATTGGAGTTTTCTTTTCAGTGCTTCTTACAGGGGAGCATTATGGAGGAGAAACAGAGCTTGGAGACCCACTGTCTCAGTTGTGAGCAAGAGGACTAGGTGTGTTTCAATCACATCCCCACCCTCTTCTAACAGTCTGGTATTTGCATTCACAGCTATCCAGCAGATAAGAAGAGCAGTCCCTTGCTCACCACACCACTGAAAAGCCCCTTCCATCCCAGAAAGAAAAACACCCCACGGGGAAAAGCTTCTGTGACTCCAAAACGCTCCTCGCCCAAGGGGTTGGTGCAGATCACCAAGCACAGGCTCTGCAGGCTGCCGACTGCCAGGAACCAAGGCTCCTCCAGGGAAGGTAGGAACAGGCATCCTGAGGGTGCTTGCTGAAAGCTGCTCCAAGAGAGGCTCTTGGAATTGGAAACTTGGTTATTATGTCCTCTGGAAGATTTGCTGTTACAGATCCTGGAACAAACTGGGTGGAGTTCTGGCTGGAGTAAGGCTTCTGCCTTAACCCAGAGCTGTGCTTTGACGTCTCCAGATAGGGTCATTTCAAAGCTTCCTTTTTGTTCTGAATGCAGTTTTGCTGGACGTGCAAGTATTGTGTTGGAAGATGCTCAGGAAAGTGAGAGAACGGCGGAGGCAGTAGAAATACATCTACAAGACTGATCTCTCTTTTTGCGGGGGGAAGAAAAGCTTGTGCTTTTCATGTCACGTCATGAGATACTCCTTTGGAAGTTAGCAGGCACACCTGTGTCCCAGTGAGATGTCTTTTATCTTGAATATGGCTAAAGTTGCAGTTGTTAAAGGAATACTGGGTCCCTCATGGTTTGGGGTCGTGGAGCAGACATTGACTTCTTAGGGCTGGCAGAGTTGCACTTAGGAGTACATGAAGCAGTGATGTTTCTGGCTTTGAAGTAATGTTCTCTTGTTTAGTGTTGACATAATCACCCACAATTTAATCTGAAGTGGATACAAACACGTTTTGATTATGTGCCTACACTGAGCTCATTGGCATAGTGGTGCTATCATAGGTATTGCTTGAATAGAGAAAAGGCTGCTTGGGCTACACTGTAGCTGCAGTTTGCTTCAAAAGGTAAAGCTGCACTTTAATTACTGAATTTACACATGTGATTATAATTATTTCTTCTTCAGATAGCTTTGTGTCAAGACGTTGCTGTGTTTGGACAGACCAAAAGACCAGAACAGGGGCTTGTGATTCAGGAGAAGGAAGATTTTTTATTTTTATGTTTTTTTTTTTTTATGGGAGGAATAGAAAAATATAACTTAAAAAATATGATTATTTTTACTCTGTGTGTGTTTGAAGAAAGATTTGGGGGAATGGAAAGGATGCTGTGAGGAGAATTTTGGATCTGGTGCTTGCGGATGCAGATGTGGCTTGTTGGAGATGTAAGGAAAAGTGGACATCCACGTAGCTGTATTCATGCTGATGCTCCACCATTAAGTTCCCTGATTTTGGAGCTGACTCTTGCTTCACTGAGTGAGGTCAGCTTACGTCCTGGTATCTGGAGAGGGATTTAGGGTTGCAACAGCCTGAGGAAATTGAGATGTTGTTTACAGGGCTATAAGCTGTTGTGGTGCTCAGGACCTGAGGTTAAACCACATCTTTGCTCTGTGTAGGTGGAACCACAGTGCTACACAGGGAGCAGAGTTTGCTCAGCTGTGTGCATTGCAGTGGGAAGCAGAGGAGGTCAGAGTGCTGCAGCTTTGGAGAGGCTCCTAGCTGCCATTGAGGCTTGTCTGGGGCTCAGCAAGCATCTCTTCATTTTGTCTGTCAGCAGAAGCGTGTGCCCAGCCAAAATGAAGCTTCACATAAGTTGAGAATATACAAAAAAGATCAAAATCTGCTTTCCTGGGAGCATGACTGTCAGCTGCCAGCAGCCTGTGCGTTTGGGGAGTGTGTGCTGAATCCTAGTTCCTTGATTGAAGGTAATGAACAGTCCCGTGGTGAAAAGATTTATATCTTAAACCACGTAGGCCTGAAAATATGTAGATATTGCAGAAATACAGCTGCATTCCTGGCTTTTATCAAAGTGGAGGAATGTAAACAAAGAAGCTTAAGAAAAAGAGAAAAATGAAAAATAGGGCTGGAAGTCGCTTGGGGAGAGCATTTAGTTCAGTCCCCTGCCTAAAAGTGGATCAAATGATCGAGGTACTTCAGATGCATGGTAACAAAGCCTGATTTATGAGATTGTGAGCTGTCAAATTGACTTATGTTGTTTTCCAGTTTGGATCTGTGTGTTTTGTGGTCTGGGCTGATAAGTGTGGAAATAAGAATTTGCTTTACAGAGGCTGGTGTTTCTGCTGTGTGGCTTTTTCTTTGCAAACTGCAGCACCTGCTGTAAAAACATCTTGATTTGATTCTTAAAAGTACTGGTATCATATGGCTAGATGGCTGCTGGTGTTCTTACCTCTGCTGTACCTCCATTTCAGGGATCCCACAGGACTTGACAGATGCTCCTTCGTGTGCCATCAGCAGCTCTGCATGGGGAGGCAGCTGCCAGGCAATGCACAGCTGCTTTGCTTCTTCAGCTGGCAGAGAGATTCAACAAAAGTCCTGACAGTTCTGAAATTGCAGAATGGACTTTGGTTGTCGCTTGGTGAAGGCTGAGCACTGAGTTGGTGAGCTGCAAGGATGTGACGCTGGTGTGGCCAACAAAGAAATTGATGGGTGCTAAACGGAGAGAGGATATTTTCAAGGCAGCACTCCCTACTTTTATGTGAAGGTCTGGGTGGAGCTTGAGGCAGCTCAGATGTTCCTCATTTGGTGCTTGTGGAAATGTGTCAAACTGATGGTAGTGTTTGGGTTGTTCTCACTGTGAGTGGCACGCTTGGAGCTGTCATAAAGTAACTCTGAAATATTCATCTGACTATGGGATGAATGAGGATGCTCAGAATTGGGATGTGTCCCAAACTGAAGTTGATCTAATGGGATGGCAGAGCTACAGAGCATTTCTAATGCAGATACCTGCGTAATCCACAGATGGTTTGTGGTGGGGTTGTTTGTACACAGGAAGATCTCAAATGTGTGACCAAAGCCAAGAGGAATGAAAAATGTTGAGCCAAATTAATGTTGATAAAGCAGCCTTTAGATTTTGGACTTCTTGACTACTTAGTACTTAATATTAATGGCTCATTAATATTAAAGTGTTCTTTTCGTTTTCCTTCCTGTTTGAGTTCTTAAGCTCTTTTTGAAGGGAAGGAGAACTTGGAGATAATTGCTTTGTTGGAAGTTGTGAACTCACTCAGGTGCCGACCCTGTGGCTCGATGAAGCTGATGGCATCCCAGTTTATGCGTGGTGTCCACTTCATTTGGAATCTGGACCAGACTCCTGCCTAAACATGCTTCCTTTATGCATTTTTCTACAGAGGGGGTAGACTGGGCTGTATACAGAAGGTACAGTTTAATAATTAAGATCTGAGTGGAGTTTCCACTGATTGCAATTCTCCCAACTGTTTGGTGTGTTTTTCTGGGAGGGGCATTGACACCAAAAGTTTTGATGCAGAGAATAAACCCTGGACTCCTGCTCAGTCATTTACCGAGCAGCTTTCCTGCCGATAATGGTGTGTTGTAATTATGTTGTCTAAATGGCAAATGTCTATCCTGAATCAGCCTTCCCTTGCTTATTTGTTACAGCAAACAGCCAACATAATAAAATAGTGAAGTGCATGCTGGAATGGCACCGCTTCAGACTGGCCATGTGTTGTTGAATGAGGTTGAGCAGCAACAGTTGGGTTTTTGTGAAGATGGAGTTCCCCCCCCCCCCCATGATAAGCATGGCGATATCATCACTGGGTGATGCATTTGAAGGCCAAATCCTAACTTTTAATTGAGTTTTGCCTGACCCAAAAGTGGTGACAAAGGGATGTCCCTGTTCCTCCTGTACTGCAGGGGTGGGTATAGGAAACCTCTTTTTATTTCTACAAACATCCACTTGGGAGGGTAACAACTGGTGTCTTGCAGGATGAGGTCCCTTCTCAGCTCATTTAAAGGCAGGTGAGTGGTTGCAATTGCTGCATAAATCAATGCTTGCCCTCCGTGCAGTGGCACTGCTTTGGTTGAATTCACCCTGCTTGGACTTTTGGCACCGTTGTCTCGTATTGCCTTGATTTTACTATAGGATGAACTGGAATGAATGGCTTAAAATGACTTTTTTTTTTTTTTTTTTGCAAGGTTTGGGTGTGAGAGGGAAGGGAGAGCTGGGCTTTTTCTCTTCTTTGTATGCCCAATGTGGAGCTGTATGATGTTCTCCAGTAATGGGGAGGGTTTGGGATTTGGGGGAGTTTGTTGCTGCCCTTCCTTCCCCTCAGCCCTGCAGAGGGCACTCGTGCCCCTCTCATTTCCCCAGCCCACCTTTTTCTGGTTATTGATGGCCTAATTTCGTCTTTATGTGAAAGAAAGCAGATATCAAGTAATTTGCAGCAATAACCTGCTAATGCTGGGCCAGTATCAAAACTCCCATGTTCATTTCAAGTGGCAGATAAAACACTAATATATAATTATCCTTGCAAATTGGATTGTTTTAAATAACCAAAAGGCTATGGCCAGGAGAAAACTATCCCATTTCCCTTGAGTTACTATTGCGGTGTAATTGCTGCGTTCAATCAATTTCTTTGGCATTAGAAATTCCATCACAATCAACATTAAGCTTTATTCATTGTGATGGCTAAGAGCCGGGCCATTTCTCCTCTTTTCCTTAACTGGCAAAATTAATCAGGGAAAAGATTTTAAACATTTACCCGTGCGAAAGAGGTCAGCTCTGCCACTATATTGCTCAGCAGATAAGGGGGCTAATAAAAAGAAAATTGAATTACTAATGATCGCCAGGAACAGAGTATATAAAACCTGGCAATCGCCCGGTTCAGGAAAAAGGAGAATCAATTTTCTTGGGACAAGGTGCGCTCATTTTTTATTTTGGCGCGTATTATCAGCAATTTAATTTGAAAGAGCATAAACAGGAGGAAACAGTTAGAAAATAATGAGGCCGAAGGTGTAAAATGCTGCAGGATGTATGCTGTACACAATTTATTTGGCACAACAGATAATCGCTTTAATTGAATTCCAAACTGCATTGTTCAGCAGCGGCGCGGGCTGAACCTGCGTCGCCCGTGGGGATCGAGGAGCATCACAAAGATGCTGGTGAGGGGCTGCTTGGTGTCTTTTTCCCCTCTGTAATGTCCTCTGGCAGGCTGGATGTCTCAGCTGGGTGCCCAGAGTTGCTCTGCTTTCTCTGGGGCGGATTGCGTCGCTGTGTCTGTGTTTCTTAAATAACTCGGTGTTGGTCAGGGCTGAGAATTTAGTGCAAGATCATTGAGTTATAGCGTGGCTCGGGTTGGGAGGGGCCTCAGGGGTCATTAAGCTCCAACCCCCCTGCTGCAGGCAGGGCCACCAACCTCCATATCTAGACCAGGCTGCCCTGACCCAGGGCTCCATCCGGTCTGGCCTTGAATACCTCCAGGGATGGGGCATCCACAACCTCTCTGGGCAGCCTGTTCCAGCACCTCACCACTCTCATAGTAAAGAACTTCTCCCTGACATCCAACCTAAATTTTCACTCTTTCAACTTAAAACCATTTCCCCTCATCCTGCTGTTATCCACCCTTTCAAAGAGTTGGTTGTTCTCCTGTTTATAGGCTTCCTTTAGGTACTGGAAGGCTGCAGTGAGGTCATCCCACAGCCTTCTCTTCTCCAGGCTGAACAAGGCCCAGTCGTGGAACTCCTCTCGGGATTTGGGCTGAGGGTTTGCTGAACTGTGGTGAGGAGAGGGATGCAGCCCTCCAAAACGTAACAATTCGTTTATTTCTTCTTTTTGAATGAGTGGGTCACAACGTTGCCATTATTCGTTTCCAGGATCAAAGTGGGAATGGTTTCTATCACACCGCTGGCTTTTCATTTTACGACTTCTGCCCCATACCCCCGTAAAAGTGCTGTGAAATGTGATGTGATGAGGGTTGGGGTCGCTCCTGTATGGCAGTTGTGTGAGGTTCCTCCTCGGTGCTGCTGCTGAGCAAGCGGGATGGGATGCGTGAGCAATGTATGCATTTTGTGGTGGAGCCTTCCAGCCTCCCGGGGGCTCGCTTGGCATCGGGTTAATAATAAGTAATAACAACTTACGTACACAAATACACACCTGATACAGAATCTGACACTACAGTCCTCCCTCCCAGAATTGTTGCTGCTTTTTAGGCTGCTCTACAGCTGTTCTTTCCCTTCATTCCCCTATGCGTTGCCCCCTTCCTTGGCTCTGTGCCTTTCCCTTTCCTTTTTCAGGCTTTCTCTTTTCTTTCCTCGCTACCTTCCCCACGCCTTCTCCCTGCAATGACCCCTTGTTCTGCTGCTGTTCTCAGCTGACGATACCTAAACCACACTTTT
>JAPSGF010000042.1:92932-139519 GCA_035772895.1 Perdix hodgsoniae
TTTTTTTTATGATTAAGGGAGCAGAGTGGATTCGTACTGGGATGTGAATGGTTGGGTATTAGGAAAAACTTATTTTAAGACTGATAACACATTGGAACAGGTGTTAGGGTTAGGGTTCCAAAGCAGATGTTAAGTATTGAAGCTTTACTGTGCTTTGGTAAGATGTTATCATCTCCTCTGTACAAGTGCTTTGGCGATGGGAAGTCAAATAGATGGCAGGACCCTGTGGCCCTGCAAATCTGTGGCCAGAGCAAGAGTTAGCTGTAAAGCATATCACTGAATCATTAAGGTTGGAAAAGGACCTTCAAGACCATCAAGTCCAACCCCAGCCCATCCCCACCGTGCCCACTAAACAGTGTCCCCAAGTACCACATCTCCTCATTTCTTAAAAGCCTCCAGAGATGATACTTCCACCACCTCCCCGGGGTTGCAGCTTGCATCTTTTGCTGCATCCACAGCATGTGCTGCTAGGAGGCTAGATTCCTTCCTCCCCCGTTCCAAATACTTCTTTCCTGCTTCTCTATACCTTTCTTGTGCTCTGCACTGAGATGAGAGAACCGTTCATGATACCAGCTTCCTTCTTGTCTTCTATTAGCACCAACAGCATTGCAGCTGGGTTCTGTCAGTGTATTGAATGGAAGGAAATCCTGTTTGCATTTGCTTCTTTCCAGACAAATATTCCAACAGGATTCATAAGATCGTGGGTAAGACCTTCCCCATTCTATTTGCAGAAGTAGGGATTGGAACCTGGGGATTGGAATGAGATGACCTTTGAGGTCCCTTCCAACCCAAGCCATCCTATGACTCTCTAATAGTCTACTAACTCCTCAATTACAATCAGCAATAGTTGCCTTTGGAAAAATTCCCCAAATCTTCCTATGTTTTTTAACTCTCTAAGCTGTGTATCATGAGAACATTGGGATGGGCACTTGGAAATGGCCAGCAGTTGATGTGGAGGGAACTGGGTTGCATTACTCGTGCCCAGGCAAGTGCAGAAAGTCAGCGGGGCGTAAATGGTGAGCAGTAAGTTATGGCTGGCATCTGAATGCCCAGCTGCTGTTAATTTTATTGATGTTGGCTGGCTGTATCCCTTTGGCAGCTTTGAGAATCACAGTGTTGACCTCCTTCTCTGTTTTTTTCTTGTAACTTGTAAAGTGAAGGCCTGTGAGTAAATAGTTATAACAGGGGGGATCCTGTGTAATGAAGTATTTTTTATTTCTTTCCAAACAAGAGGAAGTTTTCTTTGCTTTGCTATCATTTTGCTTTTTATTTTCCCTTCAGTGAACTGCACAAAGCACTGCTCCTGTTTGCAAGTGACATCTCGAATTGCATTACACATGAGTATGATTCCTCTGTAACATCTTACAAGAGTCCCTTCCCCTCAAAAGGAATATCTTGTATCACGCACAAAGCTCAGGACCCCTCAAATTTCTCCCTTTTCTTCCCCACCCCATTGTTATTCTCATCTTCAGAGCAGACCCAGCTCACCAACCCCTATGTGCCACTAGAGACCACCAGGATAATGGCATTGTGCTGCACCATGTAGGTTGACCTAGCCCATAAATCATGATTTTGGCAGCTCTCTGGCTTGTCCTTTGGATCAGCGAAGGAGTGTGTCTTGCAAAGTGGCTGTTTGCTCCCTTGCAGTAATTGGGAAAAGTTCACATAGTTGGCTCTTTGCCTACTTGGGTTACGTCAGCGGTCGTAAGTAACAGTGTAGGGTTTCTGGCTTCACTTGGCATTTACAGGTGACTTCTCCCGAGCTGCAAAAAGGAACTGCGAGCAGCCAGCAGTGGGGATTCTGTTCTCAGAGGGAACTCCTTTAAAAAATAACGTTTTGCTCTGAGGGAGGGAAGTCGGTGTTGCTAAATGAGGAGGCGTTGCAACGGGGACCACCTTATCCCCAGAGCTCAGCACGGTGCTGGAGTTTGGGCTCAGACACGGCAGGGTCTGCACTTTGGGGGACATCTGGATGGAAATGTGCCCAGGCACGTGATGATAATGCCCTGCTGGATCGGGATGTGTGCGAGGTGCTGGTTGCACATCTGGAACACCTGCAAACAGGCCGTAAAGACCAAGTGATGGTAGTCTGGGGAGCAGCAGGGGTTGCCATGTAAACCACTCCGCTCTTCGCACAGAACTGCTTAAATTATTCCTAGTTGTGTCCATTCTTTCTTCCTTTTGCTGCAGAATTCAAATTGCTCACCTGAAAATAATCTCTCTGTACATGTATCCTCTATTTCAGAGCATCTCCCATGCCTGTGTGCAGTTCTGGCTGCTGTTGGACTCTGAAATGCTGTTAATAGCAAGCATGTCTCTGGGGACTAATATATTTATACAACAGGAAGAAATATTTGGCTTTGGGGATGTATGACATCCTTTCATTGGCTCTGACCCTTGATATTTTCAAGCCCACGGGGGTCCTTTGCTAAGATTTCAGACCTTTCAGGGCTGCAACAAAAAGAAAACCTCCCTTTGGATAAAGGCTTAAATAGGAAAAACTAAAAAGAAAGCAGAGAGCACAGCGAGACGTGCATCTGGCTTGTCCTCCTGGGGCTGCATGGTGCCACCCTGTTCCTCCAAATAGCACATCTCCAGAGTAGGACAATGTAGCTTTGGTCGTCTCTTGTTGAGTGCTAGATGTCTCTCCTTGCTGTGACTTTTATGATACGGTTTGCAATTGCTTTATTGAATGGCAGAGGTGAGAAAATGAGTTGATTTTTTTTTTTTCCCTTTGTGCAGATGCTCCATCTGTGCACCGAAGTTTCCTCTGCAGGTGCAAAAAGTGGACTGTGTACGCTTGCTGCTTTGACCTCGAAGGCTGGGTGTCCTGGAATGGAGCAGAAATCATATTGCATGACCTCTGTTTGCAGGTGTAACAGATTGCACAGCCCTCTGGATATCCTGAGGGTGAGAAATATCCAAGCAGTTTCATCACCAATCCTCTCTCTTTAAGGAATGCATCTGAGGAAGCTGGGATGCTGATCCGTAGTTTTAAAACACAGTTTCCAACCCATCTGTCTCTGATTGTGCTGAATTTCAGTGCTGCTGCCTTTTATCCCTTTGATTGTCCTTCCTTGTGTACTTAAAGTCAAAAGAAGGAGAAGAAAAGTGGGCATTTAAGGCACTTTAATACGAATGGCTCTGCAGCCTGGAGCTTGACAATGAACCTCTTCCCTTTTGTTTCCTTTTCTTGCTATTTTCCTGCACCTAATATGCAAACTGACGGCAAGTATCCCCAGCACGGTCACAGCTGAAATTGCAGATGTTTCCCTGGCTGTGAGCTGATGGCTGCGCTGATACCAGAGCATCCTCTGCAGTGCTGTCAGAATCCCCAAATCCCACCCCAGCGCAAATGCTCCTCTCCCTGCAAAACCTGGGTAGGTTTCTCTGTTCTGCTTTCTGCTTCCCGTTCTTCTCCAAATCCCCCTGCACAATTCTGTTTAAAAATTTCCTTCTGCAAAACCGTCCCATTTGATTTTCCTAGGAACAGCTTCACGCGACGATTCCCCCATATCGCCGCTGAGCAGGATTAAAACTCTTCACTCGTGGATCTGTTTGCTTGTGCTGGGCTTTGTGTGCTCTACAAAGCGGTATAAATGAGTAATACCCCTCAGAATATGTAACAGATGCATAAGTGCACCTGGGATAAGTGCTTTGTGGGCCTGACAGCATCTCCTGAGTTCTACAAAACTTTGCTGTCCCAGCACTTTCTGCGGTTTCGAGTTTCTGCTTCAGTCTAAGGGAATGGGGGAAATGCCTTTACTTCAGTTGTCAACGGGAATTTTGTTCTTGCCCGTAGGGGATTTGAGTTTGAGGACAGTTTCATTCTCTCTTATGCCTCTGTAATCCACACGTGTGCAGTTTTTTGCCAGGCTTCTATTTCGGATTGTGCTCGGGGTTGTTTCGGATGGTATCGAAGCACAGCTGGAGGTCCAGATCTGTCCTCAGAAGTGATCTTATGGGTTGTTTGTGCTGCCCTCAGGGGTCTGGAAATGGCAGGAGAACATTCTTTTAGAGTGGAATATAAAACACAAAGTGGCGATGATGCCGTGGGGAAACGTCCTGGGTCAACTTGTCCTGAGATGGAGCACAATGTGCCCAGGCTTTGAGCACTGGCGAGCATGTATCTTCTTTTCAGGCTTGAAAAAACATCCCAGAAACTCATCCAGAGAGCCCACGTGTATTTGCCACTCATTTTTAGCCTTGTGTCAAAAGCAAGCAGCTCAAAAGGTGCAGTGTGTAACTCAGCTTTCGATTGAAATAGAGTAGCACCCACGTTTTATGGAGAGGTAAGATCCAGCTGAGGAACCATACTGAGAAGGTACAGTGTATTCTGTGGATGTCCCACTGAGAGCCATGCATCTTCATCCGCTGTGGGATCTGGATCGTCTCTTCGTTGGTCTCAGCTCTGAGGTTTTTGGGGTGAGAAGGATACTCTGGAGTTGTAGATACTCAAAACAGCTCCAGATTCTGCTTTCTTGAAAGAGATCAGCTTATGTCTTCTGAATAAGCATTTTGAAGTTGAATCCAGCTTCTAATGGTCCCTTCCAACTCAATTCTATGATTCTCTGATTCCAACCTCTTGCCCAAATGGAGTTTGTCTTGTTTGGGTTTAGCTACTGATTGGCGAACTTCATCTAGAAACCAAGATTTGTCTTGGTTTTAAGGAAAAACCTTTGTATGGAAATATCCATTATGAATGAGAAAAATCAAAAGGGGATTTGATAGGGTGAAAGGAGTTTGGCAGAGATACCACTTCCAGTCTGTATATAGATGCGTGTGTTCCTAAAATAAGATTTACTCTACTATCTCAACATTAACTGGGGCATTTTACTGTGCTCCCCCTCTGCGAGCTTCCGTGATCCATCATTTCCTTGCTAGCGTGCTGTAGTGGCTGTTAGATTTTACTACACCAAACACTGTAAAAGGGCATTAGAGCAGTTAAATCTGGAGTCTTGCTTTCATAAGGAAAAAAGAAAATGCTGAATTAGGCAATGGAAAAGGCAACCACAGCGATACTTTAATCTTGCATAAATTATCAGAAGAGTCAGAGGCTAGCAATTTTATGTATTGTTATAGCTCTGCTAATTAATTATTCCAGAATAATCGATGTTTTTTTTTTTTTTTTTTTTAAAGAAGAAAAAGTTTGGTTCTTTTCTGTCTTAAAGGACTGCAGTATTTACTTCCAATATGGTATCTTCGTTTTCTTTTCCTGGTTTGGCACTGTTTTAATTTAACCTCCTGTAACCAGGGGGTTAATGCATTAACTTTACTAAATATGCACAGTGCAAGTGATGACCAAACAAAGAAATATTAATGCAGAAATTGTCGTAAGTTTAACAAACAGTTTGAATTTGGAGAGTGAAGTTCTCAACATCATGGGGAAGTTGAATCTCCACTGTGAGTATTTGAAGGATAAGATGCATTAAAAAAGTAGAGGAGTTATTTAAGAGGCTGTAAAGTGGTTTTCAGATTGAGATTGTAGAGTTCGGAAAGTCCAATTGCCAATCCAAGACCACCGTGCCCACTCACAGAAACATTAGGGTTGGAAAAGACCTCCAAGATCATCGTCCAACCACCAATCCATCCCACCATGCCCACTAAACCACGTCCCTGAGTGCCACATCTCCATGGTTCTTGAATACCTCCGGGGATGGTGGCTCTACCATCTCCCTGGGAAGCTTGTTCCAATGCCTGGCTGCTCTTTCAGGGAAGTAATTTTTCCTAACCTAAAATGATCCACGCACTGGGAGATCTGTGTGACTGAAAGACGTTTAGTGAAAACTATTGGTGGTAGGTGGGTGGTTAGACTGAATGATCTTGTAGGTCTTTTCCAATCTTGGTGATTTTATGAGTCTATGAAGTTGATTTTTTTAAAATAAATGGTGACATTTTGGCCCTAGTGAAATTGTCTGGCCTTAAACTTTCACACTTACGCTTCACAGTGTATATTTTAAGCTTTAGAGTTTGCTTTGGGTCACGTACTGGGACTAGAGCAACAAGGTGTCACAGTATAGATACCTGTAAGTTATATAGAAAAGTGAACAGGGGACTTTGCAAACCCTCCTATTAAAATTGTTATGTTAACAGTCTGTTAATCTGACAAATTCACAACGTTTGTTCAATTTTGGAGTTAGGGATCAAACTAAAGACAAATTCTGCTCGTGGAAAATTGAAGTTTGTATCTTTCCGAAGTGGAACAGCAGGACTTGTCAGGTAAACAATTTCTTGACAGTTGGATTGCTTCCTTAATGTTGTGCTTTGTCGAGGGCAAGTTAGAAAGCCACAAGACATGAAGATATTTGCCAGCTTTTAAAGTGTTTTGCCCTTTTAACAGATTTTCTTCACGTGTTTTCAATGAGTCCTGTGGCTTTGACAAGCCATGCTTTGTTTTGGAGTGACCACCTTGCAGTAGGTCTATCCTCCTTGCCCTCCTTGTCAGAAGGAAAAGGAAGGCATCTGGAATAGAAATATATAAATTAAAGAATGATCGTGGTTGTTATGGTTGAGGTATTAATTAAGTATTAGCATTTAAATCATGTCTGATGACTGCCTTGTAATAATTAAGCCAGGATACTTGCTTTGGGAAGGTATATTAGAAATGTAAGAATTTTGTGTTGTGTTGCAAGCCAAGGGGCATTGGAATATCCTGTTCCTAATGTCCAGACTTGGCAAGTTGTCAACTTTAAACTTAGCTTTGAGCATTCTTTTTCATTAAAAAAAAAAAAATTGCTTTCCTCTAACTGATAGAATTGCACAGTGCTGCACATCAACATTTCCATCATTCTGGAGAGATGCGATTCATGTTTGCAAAGGACTCCAGATCCCTAAGGACACAGTGCCTTGAAACTGAGCTTAGGAAACCTATAAACAGTCATGTCCCAGCGTCCTCCAAAACTTCATATATCGTGCATCTGAGCCCCAAAACATCAAATTTCAGTTTAGCCACGATGAGGAAGTTCTCATCAAGATTGGTGTGGATTGACTACTGTGTGCTCACTTTGTAATAGAATCTGCAAGGACTTTGGAAGCTACAAAAATACGAGAGGTGCATTCCCAAAGCCCTTTTAATAATCTTTCCTGAAGAGAATGGAAGTGGTCATAAGAATCTTGGTGTTGGGAGGTAATTCTGGAGCATCGTCTTAAAAAATGAAATTACCTTTCTACGTGTTTATGGTACTGTGTCCTCAGGTAAGGAGCAAAGCAGGAACAGATCCAGCTGCTTTGTTTCATTGCTCAAGAAGACCTTTAATCGAGCTGCTGGGCTGAAGCTAACCCAGTGCTCCCATACTACAGCAAAAGAGGACTTGAATTAATCTTACATTTACAGAACTGTGCCTTCCACTTAGCGTGATCGCCTTGCAATAACCCTACTGTGGCTATGGCTTGCTTTATTTCGTGTGTGCTGTTGTTCCGGACCATTATTCATATGGTGCCAATGCTGCAAATTGCACTGTACAGTCAGGAGAACGTGCCAAGCAATTAATATACCCTCTGTCCTCAAGAGTTGGTGATGGAAGGAGTTTGGCAAAAGGAGAAAGTAGAAGGAATGCCAGCAAACTAGCAATGAGGCTGGCTTGCAAACAAATAGGGTTTGCTGTGATTCACTTCTTGAAGCTTAGGTGTCATATTTAGGTGTTATAAACCACATAAAGGCAGCATCTGGGGAGGTTTGGGTTGGGTACTGGGAGGAATTTCTTCTCCAAGGAGAGTGGTCAGGCATTGGAATGTGTTGCGAGGGGAGGTGTTTGAGAGATGTGACACTTGGGGACGTAGTTTGGTGGTTATGTCAGTGATGGTTTGATGGTTGGGCTTGGTGATCTTCGAGCTCTTTTCCAACCTCAATGATTTTATGAGCCTGCATGGTGGTGATGGGTTGATGGTTGGGCTTGATGATCTTAGGGTTCTTTTCCAACCTCAAGGATTCTATGACCTGTGCCATGTAGTAAGCTTTATCTCCAGTCTTGTAGCTGGTGTTTCTTCAATTTGTTGCTAACGCAGGAATCATCCCGCTGTGCCATGGGACAGCCTTTGTAAATGGGGTGGCAGATCACCTGCTTGAGGACTTTGAGTTTACCCTTCTGGGAGAAGCAGGAGAGGGAGATGGATTTTGTTATTGCCCGGATTCCGTTATGCGCGGTTTACACGGGGAAAGAAGGAGAGAGAATTAAAAGCACGTTAAATAAACACATCCTGTGCCCTGGAAATGGATTTAGTTTTGCTCCTGTATCCATGTGGGGAGACCAGAAAGCTATCTTGCTCTTTCTGGGTTTTGCAAGACTGAGTACAAATTATTTTTGAGTGCCGGAGTGGAGTGAGGACCACTGAACAGCCTCAGTGAGGATGTGGATGTTCCCTTCACTGTACATCCTGAGCTCTCCCGTTTATTTTTTGTCCTTCCCACTGATGGCTCATCCACCCCCAGCTGAGTGTCTCCAAGTGCCCCACTGCTCTGTAGCTGATTTTGGAAGGATGTATGACATCTTCAGGACAACTCCAGGATGGTGGTGGTGGCGCATCTCTTTTGAATGCTGGTGTGTCTATGAGCTGGGGGTGACAGTGAGATCAGGATTACAAATGTGGCTTTGCACGAGTACGTCGGTCTTTGTGGTTTCTTTCATGAGCTCAGTAAACACCTGCTCTGTGGGTTTTTACTTTCTGTTCTTAGAAAATACATCTCCTCCCAGCAAATTTCAAGGGCTGCAGAGGGACAGGTGAGGACAGGGCAAAGCACTATGCAAGGGAGGTACCCTGCAAAAACATTTGTCAAGCCAAAAGGGGTTAGAAAAAACAGGGTATACAATGCCAGCAAAGCAATTTCTACTCTGAACAATTCCTCCTCCCATAGCAGGGGGTTGCCCATTCCTAGTGACTCTCCCACTGTCACCACTTCCCATCTAGGGCTGGTGGCATGCTGCTGTATGGGGAAAGCAGCTTTGTTGAAAAACGTTCCTAAACCCGATATCCTTGTTTATCTCTTTGCAGTCTCTGCCTGGCCCTCTTAGATAAACAGGTGCCAGCATTTGCAGTTCCCACTCTGCTGTCTGAACAGCGCTGAGAAAGATTCATGTCTATGTGGGAGTTATTTGTGCATGAGCATCCCTTTGGCAAATGGGTTATGACTCTGGAAACAGCCCCAGGTCCTGGAGTGAGGTCGAGGAAGGCAGGTTCTGGACATTCCTGGCATCCGTGGCTGCTGCTGGCTCATGGGGCCACACTTGAGATCTTGTGTGGGAATTTATTTTAGAGTGGATTGACTCGCACAGACTTGTCCAAATGGGGAGGCAGGGGGTTGGCTTTGTAATAAGGATAAAACCTTGATGTGCTGAAAATGATCTCATGTATGGCTAGAGTAGATGCTCTGACCAACACCCCATTTATTACAAGATGGGTGGCAACTCCTATCTTAGTGCGTCCCAAACTTCAAAATGGGTTATTTGTCATTATTTGTTCTGGGATGAATCCCTATGGCTCACTTAGCCCTTGCTTTACCTGTGTTTCATGTCACTAAATTGGAGTTTGCTTTCCAATCCCAAAGGTTTTTCAGGTATTTATATTTTCTATTTGCTTTGGGAAAGTGGCAGCTGTAAGTTGCGGTCTGTGGGTTTAGGTGTTGGTTTTCCTATGGGCATGGGGCAGCTGTGGCTGATTTTTGGGAGCTCTCCTGAATGTGACATGGACAAGAATTGGTCTCGATAGCATGTTGCCAGTTTGAGCTGATTTGGCTGAATGTTGATGATTTGGGAACAAATCTATTTGTTTTCTAGATGGTTTAAGACAGCCCTTAGGCTCATAAGGAATTGTTAGCTTAAAAAGAAAAAAAAAAGGGCATCCTTTGACTTTATTATTATACTTTAACTTGTAAATCATAGAATCATTAAAACTGGAAGAGGCCACCAAGATCATCCAGTCCAACCCCAATCCATGCCCACTAAGCCATGTCCCTCAGTACAGCATCTCCCCATTTTCTGAGCATTTTGAGGGACGATGACTCCACCACCTCCCTGGGCAGCGTGGTCCAATGCATTACCACTCTTTCTGAGAAGAATTTTTTCTTGGTGTCCGACCTGAGAATGCCCTTTTGGAGGAGTTTGGATTGGATGCCAGCTTATCCCAGGAACTTGAATGGCTCCAAAGACGCAGGGACAAGCAAACAGAGGTCTCTGCTCAATTTGTGGCACATTTTCCCCTCTCCATCCCTTGCAAGCATCCCTGCTGCCTTTCCCTGAACTTGCTGAGCAGTTCTCACTGCATACCTGAGTGCAGGGAAGCTACAGTGTGTTCCTTTGCCCAGCTGCTCTCATCACTGCTCACTTTCCCCGCGTTCAGCCAGCAGTGGGAACGGAGCACCCCACTGTGGGGCTGTTTCACGTCTGTACTTAAAGACATTTCTGAATGAAATCCTCTAATTCCCACCTGAATGCTATGGCAGTGACATAAACAAGCAAAGCCCAGTAATAAAACGTAATGAAGAATAGCAGCGTGAAATCAAGATGTTAAACCTCTGCTAGTGACAGGCAGTAAATCTGCAGCCTGGTGTGTTCCTTGGCTTTTTAATATATATTAAAGCAGGCAGCTTGTTTTATGTCCTCTTGTCTCCTGGGCTCTTCAGCTGAGCAGTGCTGAGCGCAAGGTGAGCAGGTCGTTTGCTGTTCCCTTTACACTGTATCTTACAGCTTTGGTCTCCTACTTCAATGACTTTTCAGTCTCAGCTTTCAGGACTTGCTCTTTGGCTCCTATATTAAAGGCTTTGGTGCACGGGGGCTTTTCCTTGTTGCTGAATGTGAGCAAGTTTCTTTTTCAGAGGAGTCAAATGGTGTTAGATCTCATTTGCTTCGTGTGATCCCTTGCTCATATGCTCTCTACTTTGAGACCTGTGGGTAGGAAATGCAGGCATGGGACTTCATTTCTTTCTCAGAGCAGTTCAGACTAACTTTAATTTCTTAAAAACTGGCTGTGTGGGTGGTCCAAGATTTTCTAGGCTTTCTAGTAATCTGTGGTAAGAAAGGCAAGTTCAAAGAGTTTTTCTTTCATAGAATCATAGAATATCCTGAGTTGAAAGAGATCTGTAGGGATCATCAAGTCCAACTCCTGGCTCCACACAGCATCACCTAACTATTCTTTCCCTGACGGTATTATTCCAATTAATGCTGTCTGAAAGAAAATTACACAAATTCATATATATAGCGAGGGAAGCATTTTCCTCCCACAGATTCCTCAGTTGCAAGTACAACATTTCATCAGTTTTACTGTTTGAGTAATCTCAGCATTCTGTCTAATACGCCAGATCAGGATTATGGAATCATAGAACCATCGAGGTTGGAAAAGACCTCCAAGTTCATAAGTGCAACCGCCAAGACGTTCCCATCATGCGCACTCAAGTGTGATAGCACAGAAGATAATTTTTTTGATTTAAATTTGTTCTTCAAATGTCTGTATTGCGTGACGTGGCCATCGGTGGCCTTGGATGCAGAGGCATAAAAGTTTTTTGAGGAAAAACAGCAAAGGAGAGTAGGTCAAAAAAGAGGGAGAATTGCAGAGAATTAACGGTTCTGAATAGCAGAGTGGGATGGAGGTCGACCACTTAAGAACTGTTTGCTTATAAAAACGTCTGGGGAAAAAAAGAAAATAATTAGTCAAAATTCAGAAGAGGAAGAAATGGTTATAAATGTTCTTCAGATATACAGAAGTCCCTGCAAAATGACAGGCTGAATTGCTGTTTGTGTTTGCTGTGCTTAAACTGTAGAATTGATTTTTTTCGGTGATAATACGAGATTTATTGAGTGTTAGGAAAAAAAAACATCCTTTCAACTATTCTCTTCCTTTTCCATAACAACTTTTGAATATGGGACCAGTAGGTTGTACGTGTTGAACGTGGTGGGGAAAATCTGGTCCTACATTGAGTGGATACAGTGGGGGAGAGGACACTGTCTTTTCCATTTCATCCCCTAAAAGATGGACGTCATGCTGGCCACTTTGTATGTGCTGACACTTCCTTTGCTCCATCCTCTGCACTTGAAGAGATTAGTGCATATCCCGAACTGCTTGGCTGCCTAATGCTTTGCTTTTCTCTTTTAAATATTCATGTGGGCAGAGTGGCTGAGTTACTTAATGGAGCAACGTGGTTTTTCAAGTCCAAAGCAGAAGTGGACTTGTTGTCAATAGCTTTTAAAAACTTTTCACTCATCTGACAGTGGCCTGTCAGGTTGACATATTTACTCTCTTTTAATGTTTGAATGAATTCTGATGCAGGAATAGCTGCTGCTTACAGGGAAACACCTGCTCGACATGCTGTATTGGAAAAAGAGCACTTCTATAAGAGAGACAAAACTGCTGTTCTCATATGGACAAGATCGTCTGCTATCAAGAGAATCCCTTCCATTCCTTGGGGATTTTTGATGGGTTGCTTCACCTGTAAATCCCAGACAAGAAAGTAGTCAAGGTAGGAAAACAAGCAATTCAGAGGCAATAGAGCAGAATGGGAATAACAGCTGTCTGCAACAACGTGGTTAAGCGAATCCTTGATTGAAGAAGTGAATGAGCTCTGTGCTCTTGTTTGGTGTGAGCTCCCTAGAGAAAAGTAACTCATCCTTCTTGGGAGAGGATTTCCCGTCTCGTTCTCTTCTCTTTCTCCCTGTGAGGTCTGGAGATGATGTCAGCGCCAACGCTCCAAATGCCTGCCACAGCTAAGTTGAAGCCCCTGCAGCTGGCTTTTAGATATTTGCAGATTTTTCCTGTTTTCTTTTTGTCTTTCCTGGCTTTAGCGCGCTGCACATTCCTTTGGTCCTAGGTTTTTGCCTTCCCCCATCAGATGCTTTCCAACTGTTTCGCCTCCTGTCTGAAGTGTGGAGGCCGAAACTGAGCCCAGTGGCAGCATCATCACCAAAGCTTATCAAATGGAGCGGAGGTGAAGGATTACAACTGGCTTTCCTGTTTGGATGTCCTGCTTTGAAATTTGTCTTTGTGCAGCAGCATGACCTTGTCAGAGGATGATGAGTGCTGGATGACATAGTGACAGAGGATTTACACTTGCTTTGTTGATTGGTAGTGCTTCCAATGCTGCTCTTGTGGCAAGGGAGAGCTATTGGCAATGGCTTGGCTTGGTGAGGCACCAGGTTTTAGATCCTAAGGCAACTGCCAAAAAGTCAGAGGAAGGATGAAGAGAGCTGAAGTTAGGGGGATTAAGTGGTCTTAATGCTAATAGATGCTTTGTGACTTATTCTCTAGAATCATTGAACCACCAAGGTTGGAAAAGACCTCGAAGATCATCCAGTCCAACTGTCCACCTATCACCAGTATTTCCCACTACACCATGTCCCTCAGTACAACATCTAGACGTTTCTTGAACACCTCCAGGATCGAATCGTTAAGGTTGGAAAAGATGGTTTGCCACAGCCAGACAGGCTTAGACATGGCTTCGATATGGCTTAGAGGCTTGTGGTAGCAATGGTGGTGGGAGGATGGTTGGACCAGATGATCTTGCAGGTCATTTCCAACCTTGCCGTTTTATGATCTCATAAGATCTTCAAGTCTAACTGTTGTCCTATCACCATACCCATTCATAGAATCATTAAAGTAGGACAGTGCTACCAAGATTGCCAAGTCCAACCACAGCCTATGCCCACCATGCCTACTGAACCATGTCCCCCAGTGCCACGTCTCCATATTCCTTGAAAACCTCCAGGGACTGCGACTCCATCACCACCCTGGGCAGCCTGTTCCAATGCCTGATCACTCTTTCTGAGAAGAATTTTTTTCTTAATATCCAACCTGATTACTTCTAACTTGATTTGAGTGGAGCTTTTTTCACTGGCTTTGCAGTTTACTGGGGCTACCTCCTCTGCCTCTGGGCTACAGAATTGCTGCTGTGCCGGTACCGATTAGTGGGTGCTTGACCGGTCGTGGCTGGGATATCAAAGACCAAATTGATATTTCAGCTCTGGGAAAGGATTTCTCCTACATGTACCGACCAGGTAACGCATAGGGGAAACCAGCTCTGGGCTGTAGCACTCAGACCTTCTCTGATAAGATTTAATGCTCTCTCGATCTGCTGTTTCCCATCACCAAGATGTCTTTTTGGCAGAGGAAATAACATCTCCTTGACTTGTCCTTCCTTGTGTGTTGGGTCTTTTCCTCTTAGAGAGTAAATGACCAAATCAGTTTTTGTTCCTGAAAGCCATCAGTCTCTTAGCAAGGGTAAGGGTGAGCCACTGGAAGAAGCTAAATAAGCTCAGAGACGCTTAGAAAAACAGAATACCACTGGAAGAATCATCCCTTACTTTCAGATGGGACTTTCATATAGAGAATTCACTTCCTTTGAGTGATTAGCGTAATCAATGGGGGTTTTTTTGGTGGTTTTTTTTTTTTTTTTTGCCTCTTTAGAAAGTGACGTTAATAATGCCTTTCTGGGGCTCAGTTCAGTATTTGCGACTTGCTTTGAGGGGCTCTAGAATATCCCTTGTTATTTAAGGCTGAAATAACACACCGAAGGAATGCCAGAAATTTTTCAAGGGAATGTTTTTGTTTCGTACTGCTCTGCCAACTGCTCTACTCCCACTGCATTCAGGTCACTGGTAGGATGAGGGCTGGAAGTCGGACTCTCCTGCTATTAAAATAGCCATAGATTTAGGAGATAGTGCCTGACACATGGCCTGGAGAGTTTAATTCGACATGGCAGCTGAGTGAAAAATGCTGGATGCGATTTTTAGTTTAGCTGTGTGCAGATGCATAAAGTTTTAAAACAAAACCAAACAACTTTTCTGGGAAGGCCAACTGGGGTCAAATGGGGACCGTAGACAGAAGTAGGGAATTTCTTTCCTTGTTCAATAGTATGTGATGGACTGGGAGGTCTACTCTGCTGTAGCGCCTCTTAAACTTGAATACAAAGCTATCCATGTAAGACGTGGGGAGTGTCATTCAAATGCATTTAGAGTTGATTAAAACCAAGCAGCCTTCAGTGCTGCAGGGCTGAGTTTTACAGACAGCCCTGCAGGCTGTAGCAGCGGAACCTAACAGGTTCTGGCTGGTGTTGTTGCAACTAATTTTCAAGCCACTTTCAGCCTAATTTTCAAGGACAGAAGCAGGCATTTCAATTACCTGAATAATTGGAGGAGGGGAAAACAGTTGCACGGGGAAAGGACTTAGAGCAGGCTGAAAGCCAGAAGGCTTTATAACTATATGCTCTCCTGCTGATTCCCCGTGCAACCCTTGGAGTGAATCCTTTTAATGGTGTGCCTCAGTTTTCCTGCTTTGTGATGAGAAGAGCAAACCCAAGTGCTGGGTGATCAGTGGACCAAAAAAAAACAAAAAATCACCTATAAAACAACTGTTGATGGTATTCTTTGCCACCAACTGAGCTCTTGGCCAGCTGAGATGCAAACAGCTGAAAAGAGGCTTCCGACCACCAGGCTGAAACGAGATGCTGAGATTTGTGCAACCTCATTTAGTCCTTGAACTTGAACCATCCGAATCATAGAATTGTTTGAGTTGGAAGAGACCATCAAAAGCCATCAGGTCCAACTCTCCTGTGTTGAAGAGGGGCATCAACAGCTAGGTGAGGTTGCTCAGAGCCCTGTCCAGCCTGGCCTTGAATGTCATCAGGAATGGAGCATCAACCACTTCCTTGAATGTTTCCAGGGATGGGGCACCTACCAACTCTCTCAGCATGTTTTTTTGAGTTTTGTTTATAGGAAACACAACTCTACCTGCCCTGCTTACGGAAACAGGAAACGATTTTTCTCCTTTTGTTAAAATTTCAATCACTAGTGCTCTTTTTTTTGGTTTTCCCAACCTTGTGGGTTCATGGAAGGTGTTTTAGACTCAACTGTAAGTCTAGCAAAGCTGTTTTGTTGCAGTTTCTCTATACAATCAAGCGTAAAGTATTGTTTTGGTTCTTTTTTTTTTAAGATGTGTGATGAATATAGAAATCATACTTTAAAAATGCCACTTTTCACCAAATTCTGGGAGTGCTGGATAGGATATTTGATTCTGAAACCCTTCTCTCTGATAGCTGCTGTATATCCATGTACAAATGACAAAAAAAATCTCTTCCTTGCTTTTCCCTTAGTGTCCTTTATGCCTGATATTATAAAGAAGTAGACCACAGAGAAGTATTTTCTATTACAAATCAAAGAAAGCCATAAAGTCAACTGTTGACCAGATGACCTCTGGAGATCCCTTCCAAACTTGGCTATTCTGTGATCCTACTGTAGTTTGCCCAAACGTTGATGTGCAGTGCTTTAGTTGATTGTGTAAGCTCCTAACTCGCAGCAGACCTGAGGGAAGCTGCATTTGCACAAAGCCGTGAGAAACGTCTGACTAATGTGTTTTTTTCCCCCCCCCCACCCCCCCATTTCTGAGCGGCTGTGATTTGCCTGCAGCCGGGTACCGTGGCTCAGCTCATGCACAGTAACTCATTGGCCATGGTATTTCATTGCCTGCCTCGATGGAGGAAAGGATGGGGACGAGTAATCTTTTGTTTTAAAACCAAAACAATAAAAAAAAAATTGCTTTCTGCTAAGCCAGCATAAAACCTGAGCGCTGGTCTCGTTTTAGCTTGGAATCAGCTATATATGGGAGGTCCAAAACCTTAATGTGAGTGTAAATAGATTATAACTATACCTGCATGAAACGTAGCTGCGTGCAGGCTCTGAAATCCCCAGTGCTTGCAGGAATTGGTCCCGTGAGCACAAACTGACCTGCTTCAGTCAAAATGAGCTGGCTTAGCAAAGACATGGTATTTAAAGCGTCTCGGTTAATGTGGCTTATCTTGACTGATGCTGATGAAGGGCTGCTTGCAGGCAGCAAGAGCTCTTGCAAGCAGCAAGGTGAGATTCAGGAAGGATGCTGAGCATGGGGAGATGGGGCTGTTCGTATTCATTGAAGCTGCAATTACCCTACTGCAGATACTGTAAAGGGAGAGCTTGGGCTTGCTTTGCCTGGTGTGAATGGCTGCTGTAGTACGTGTGCATTAACATGGAATAAAAACAAAGCTGTGAATGTGTAGCCCAGCTCTAGCTGCTACAGAGCTTAACGTCCTCTGCTGATATTGGTACTTGGCCAATCTCAGATGGACAGAGATGATACATACCAACATCTATTGATGTCCCTAAATACCCAATGTGCATCTGACTTGGGAAATGCCAATGTACGTGCTTTCTGTGCTCTTGCTTTTTCAAGGGTACCTGCTTAGGGCTGTTGATTCTGTTCCCCTAGGGGCAGAGGTGTGTTGGGAAATGAAAATGAGGAGAAAGCAGAAGGATTTTAGGGATGAAAAATGGGCAAAGGGCAATGGATGAATACCAAAGAAGTGGAGAGCTGGAAACAAAATAGAGATGAGAATGGAAATCATAGAATCATATTGTAGAATGGTTGTATTGGAAGGGACCTTAAAGAGTATAGAATGGTCCGGTTGGAAGGATCCTTAAAGATCATAGAATCACAGAATGATTGTTGGAAAGGGACTTTAAATATTGTGGAATCATAGAATGTTGGGTTGGAAGGGGACCTTGAAAATCGTAGAATCATGGAATGGTTGGGTTGGAAAGATCTTTAAAAGTCGGAGAACCATGGGATGGCTGGGTTGGAAGGGACCTTAAAGCCCACCCAATCCCAACCTCCCTGCTGTGGGCTGATTGCCACCTGCTGGATCAGGTTGCCCCAAACCCATCCAGCCTGACTTTGAGCACCTCCAGGAATGGGGCACCCACAGTTCTCTGGGTAACCTGTGCCACTGTCTCACCACCTTCTGAGTAAAAAATTCCTTCCTAACATCTAACCCAAATCTTCTGTCTTTTAGTTTAAAACTGAGGCCACAGCTGCCCACACACATCGTGCTATTTCATGGTTGGTGTCCGCGCAGGAAAAGAAAGTGTCCAATTGTCTCAGTGCAGAGAGCTGTTGTTGTTTTGTCTTATTTTCCTTTTAGCTTTCTTCCAGTTGGGGAAGTTTGCTTCTGAAGCAAGCTGGAGCAGCATTCCTCCAGCGGTGATAATTGGGTTCTGTTTGAACTATTTACTGGATGGGAACATCAGTGATGATGGCTCTCCCTCTAAGTGTGCCTTGGGAGCAGGCGTTGACAGGTGACATTCCTGAGCATCCAAGAGTCTGTGGTGCAATCAGGGCTGTACTTTAGAAGCACCGACTTAGAAATAAAAAGATTTATGTGTTGGCTTAAATGGTGTTCAGCTTTCCTGTTTTCTTTTCGATTTCATGGAAATGTTTCATGGGAGCTGTTTGATGTATGTTTTTTTGCAAGTTTTCTTTGTAAAGCCGCTTCATCTTAACTGTAGTCTGCTTTGATAGCAGTAAAATCCCATTAAAAAGATCTTTCCCAGCTTGTTGGTGGGTTGTAGTGTCAGTGAGTTCCTGGTACCTTGCACACATTCACATGAAGGGAGAAACATCCCGCGGCCCTGGAAGGGTGACCCAGGTGATAAAAATGAAAGATGGGTTTGATTTGCTTCGGGCCATTGGGAACCATCCATCACTGTGATGGATCCGAGCCCTTTGCAAGTGCTGAAAACCTTCTTGTAGAGTTTAGGGAAATATTATTTTAATCGTTGAAGCTGTATGTCATGATAAGAGGGATGTCTCCATGCTAAGGCGACGGGGAAATGCATTTTTGGAGGCTAGCATGTGTTCCATATGTGTGCCAGCCCTTGCAAACAGCTGAGCAGGACCAGAGGGCAGCTGGGACAGAGCATCAAAATAAAAGCGTGGGGGAGCTTGCACCTGAGGACAGCAAAACCTTCTGGGGGAGATTAAGAGGAAACCGTGGCTCAGTCTTAATCACTGTTCTTGTTGGGATGTTATTACTACAGAAATCTGTGAAGGCCCTGTAATTATGGATGGAGTCATAAATTGTGAGGATTGCGTAATGCCTTTATTTATTTATTCACTGCCAATTTCAGCTATGTTTGCTGGTTACTCTTTCCTCTTCCGTTTCACTTTCTTCTTCCCTTCTCCTCTTCTTCCTCTTCTTCCCTTTTCCTCCTCCTCTTCCTCTTCTCCCTTTCTCCTCCTTTTCTTCTCCTTTTCTTCTCCCTTTCTCCTCCTTTTCTTCTCCCTTTCTCCTCCTATTCTCCTCTTTTCTTCTTCTTCCCTCCTCCTCCTCTTCTGCCCTTCTTTCTCCCTCCCATTTACCTTTCAAGTTGAAAGTGGAACTTCTCCATCCTGCACTGCAAAGATGCCTAGTTATCTGAGAACCAGGCTCTGTACTCCTAACGACTGCTCCAGTGCGGGGCTCAATTTTATGTGGATCTCACCACTGCAATGCATGGGGCTGCTCAGAGCAGGCAAACCCTTACTACAGGTTGCTCACAGCTTGGGCTTTGTGATCTCAACAAGGCAGAGCTGACATAGGGGAACGGCCAAGGGGAAACCTTAGAACAGCAGAATGATATTGGGCTCCTCCATGCTCGTCCCTTGGGTTTTTCTTGCTTGTCCCATCTGGTTCAATGCTGTTGTAGCACCCACATGCATCTGGCACATTCCTGGGGAATGCAGGAATGCAGTAACCCCATTCCTTGGGAATACAATTTGAGCTATGACATAATCCCTGGAGCAAGTGAGGAGCCATTAGCAACTTCTTCCTTACTGCAGTTGGTGGAGTGGAGCTGTACATCTTGGGATTCTGCTCATTCCTGGGTATTTTCTCATGCTCCAAATGCTAACAGGTGGCACCCTTCACTGGAGAATAGGTGGGGGTGAATTATGTTTTAAATCATTCAACACCTCAACGTAACTTCCCCTGTTTACCTGAATTATACTCTCAATCTCCAGAATTCGTTCCAAACATGCCCTTAGTGTCAGCTCAATTTTGAGACTGGAGTGCAACTGGAAAACTCCATCCTAAGGCGTGACATTATTACCTGTGTCTCATCAGCTGTCCGGAATGGGACAATGGTGGCTCTCTTGAGAAAGAGAATTCTCTTTTATTTATTCTAGGATAAATGTGGATGAGAAGGAAAAAGAGCTTGAGATGGTTCCAGTGAGAATTGCAATTGAGTCAGTAGTATTTAGAAATATCTTTGAGGTCCCTTCCAACCCAAGACGTTCTATGATTTGTTTGCAGTGTGCTCTGTAGTGGTGGATGGGGAAGTACTAGTTGAGACTGGTTATGAATATTTGGATTCTGGTCTCCATGCTTCTCAGAAGCACTGTCCTACAATGGCTCTCTGGGTGTGAGTCCTTGCATGGCTGAGCATCGCTTCTGTCTTTCTAGTTTTTCTTTTGAAAAAAAGAGGCTAATCAATCCAAAACTTATAATTAGAGGTGTTGGTGAAGGATCTCAGAGGGCGGTGATGCACTGGAGCAGGTTGCCCAAGGAGGCTGTGGATGCCCCATCCCTGGAAGCGTTCAAAGCCAGGCTGGATGTGGCTCTGGGCAGCCTGGTCTGGTGGTTGGCAACCCTGCACGTAACAGGGGGGTTGAAATTAGATGATCATTGTGGTCCTTTTCAACCCAGGCCATCCTATGATTCTACCATCTCAGGATACTTTATAGGGTAGCACTGCATCAAAGGCCAACAGCATAACAGCATGGCATTAGGTAAGGGAGAAGGACTGCAGGCAGCAGCACTAATTTTTCTTCCTTGCTTGGTATCAGGGCACAGCTGGGTTTATGTAGTGAAAATATTGCTTTTCTCAGCTGTTCCTGCTGTCAGTGAATCTTCTTGGAGGGATGGGATGGAGCAGGACTGGACAACGGGAGGCAGAAAGCAGCAGCACCTCTGCAAACGCTTCCTTCATTGCATGCACAGGGTGAGAACGGATTAAAAAATCTGTAATTAGTGCACATCCAGCTCTGCTGTAGGCTCCACTGTACATTAATTAGTTGTCCCAGCAATTGTTGCATTGCTGGGAGAAAGAAACTCATTAAAAGCTCTTTTGTTTTGTGCGTGTTTGGCACCCACCACAATGGGATCACGGACAATGCCTGCAATTCCTCTGCACTCCTTACCTCAAGGTAATTCCACTGTCAAACAAACCTAGAAATCCTCCTCCCTGTGCTTTTTCCCCTGGTTTTAAAGTGTAGCAAAGCCTTTTTTAAGGCAAGACAATGCACTGAGGGAGACAGGTCCAACTGGAGGATGCCGCCTCCTCTTTGTCACCTTTCCCCCTTCTCTGCCTGAATTTCTTGGAAGGATTTGTTCAGAGCCTACGAAGTCCCGTGTGAAGCTCTTCTGCTTTCTTTAGAGCTGGAAATATGCAACTCCGTGCTCTGATTCTGTGCCAGCCCTGAAGACTCCCAGGAAGTTTTTCTGCTGTCTGGAGTATCCCCAGCTCCTGCCGTGCTGGCAGCAGAGCAGTGTCACGTCCTCTCAGCTCCATCCAAATTGTGATCAATGTGCTTTAATGAGAAATGTTAACAGAGCATCTCCCTCTTTCTCCATTGCTGCTCCCTTATTTCTTTTCCTGTGTATGTGAGCCTGCCTGGAGCGTGTGCTGCATGAGCCTCACCCCTTAGAGAGTAATTCATTATCTTTATTTGTTCAGAGATGCTTTCTGCTCTGGGTCACTGCTCCCTTTCCTCCTTTCCACCTTTGTGGGAGCTCTCTGCCCCGCCGACAAATGAAGCACTCTGTTATGTGCTAACTAGTGGGAAACAGCCTCTCTCTTGGAAAGCTCAGAGTATTTTAGTGGGGGGAAAAAAAACCCAAAACAGAGCAACTTTCTCAGGTGGGATTTTTGTGCAGAGCTGGAGCTTCTTTTGCTGGTGAATCATCACCTCCTCAGTGTGCATCAGGGATGGATGGCCTCCTGCTGCACTTCTTGGTGCTCAAGCTGTGACCATGGTGTCCTGTGAGTGCTGCTGGTTGCACTGGGGCTATGCACGGGGCTTTAATATTTATGATGTTCTGTACTTGGGTGAATATCTGTGCTTAAATTTGCTCCTTTTTTTTTTTTTTTTTGCCTCTGGATGGCTGCAAAGTCTTTTGAAATTAGTGTGCTCACTGTCACTTGTTTGGGTCCCTTCTTAGGGGTTATCTCACTGCTATTCCATTCTCTTTGTGCTAACCCTGCCATATCCCAACCCCAGATTGCGAAGTTTTGACCCATTTTACACAGCTGGGAAGAGTCCAACCATCAACCCATCACCACAATACCCACTCACAGAATCATAAGGTTGGAAAAGACCAAGATTATCCAATCCAACCCCAACCCATCCTCACCATGCCCACTAAACCATGTCCCTCAGTGCCACATCTCCACACTTCTTGAACACCTCCAGGGATGGTGATACCACCACCTCCCTGGGCAGCCTACTCCAATGCATTGCCTGCCTGCTACACTTTGGGAGAAGACATTTTTCCTGATATCCAACCTGAACTTTCCCTGGTGCAATTTGTGACCATTACCTTTCATCCTACATTTTGGAGAAGAGAGTAGGGAAAGAAAGGGGAATGTTGTAGCTCAAGATAATTATTGTGTTAGTTCTATTTGTGTTCCTGAAGAAGCATCAGTACTGCAGGCATAGCCAAGTGCATCCTCACCCCATAGTACCTGCAGCCTTGCACTGGGAAACTCTGGAATTCGAATCATAGAATGGCCTGGGTTGAAAAGGACCACAGTGATCATCTCGTTTCAACCCCCATGCTATGTGCAGGGTACCAACCACCAGACAACAGGCTACCCAGAGCCACATCCAGCTTGGCTTTGAATTGCCTCCAGGTTTGGGGCATCCACAACCTCCTTGGGCAACCTGTTCCAGTGCATCACCACCCTCTGTGTGAAAAGCTTCCTCATAATATCCAACCTAAACCACCCAGTTTAAAACCATTCCGAGTGGTTGTTGCAGATACAGGAGAGTGTTGTAACAAGAATGGGTGCCTTTGAGTGGTGATGAGTTGATGGTTGAACTTGGTGAACTTGGAGGCCTTTTCCAATCACAGTGATTCTATGATTAGTGAATGACTTTTTTCCTTGGCTCATACACCACCAAGGGTCAAGAACATTTAAAAGACCATCACAGCTTTTTTGGAGGTGACATTTGTGTCACTCGTATGTCTTCAGCACCAGCCTGGGATCATCTAGCACTTGTGTTGAATCATGTGGTGGAAAAGGAACCAGAAGCATCCCTAACCAACCCTAAGAAGGAGCAGCTCTTGGTTGTTGTCAAGCTGGTGGGTTTCTGGGTGGAGCAGCTCTTGAGTGTTGTCAAGCTGATGGGTTTTGCTCCTGGAAGGTCAATTCTGTGGAAATGTTTCAGCTGTGAGCCTTAGCACCTGCTCAGTCTGTCGTCTTTTCCTCCTCTTCCTTTTTCCATCTCTCGTGTCCATATATAACAACAAGAGTGATGAAAATTACTAATTAACTGCCTGTGAGAAAGCAAGGGAATGCCAGCTGCAAGCAAGTTACTGCTCCCTCCCCAGCCTCGCAGGGTAACCCTATCCCACCCCGATCTGCCTTTTAACCTCTTATTTTTCTCCAGCATCCCACAGCATTTCCCCAACCCATGTGGGTGACGAGCTGCTGGAGGACGAAGCGGAGATGGCACACGGGTGGCAAAACAGGCAGCAAACGGGGCAAAAAGAGAAACTTTAGCTGAAGGTTTATTCTT
Source organism: Perdix hodgsoniae (assembly GCA_035772895.1). NCBI lineage: Eukaryota > Metazoa > Chordata > Aves > Galliformes > Phasianidae > Perdix > Perdix hodgsoniae. The sequence continues at coordinate 116,498 of JAPSGF010000042.1, forward strand.
GGTGGGCAGGAGCTATCTTTACCCATCTTGGCTTAAGGCATCACTTGCATTTTTCAAGTCCCTGCAGAAGCATCCAGCTTGGCATCCGACCCACGCCAAGCATGCCTGGCCCCATCGCTGCAGCTTCAGGAAGCTTCTCGCGCCGTTCACAGGTGCCTTTCCAATTTTAAGATTTGGTTTGAATGCATAGAATTGATGGAATTTGTAACTGAAATCTCCAGTCAGATGCAATTACCGTAAATTAAAAAAGCATCCAAGCCTGGCACGGATCGCTGCTGGCTTGGAGGTTTGGGGACTGGGGCTCTTGAGGCCAGTGGGGAATCATGCGGTATTAAAAATGGATTTGATGCCTGACACCTCCCTTGGTAATTTTTGCTTTAATGATCTCATCCCAATCCTCTTGTTGATTTGCCACTTGGCTCATCTGTTTCTCTGGGTCTTGACCCTCCACCCCTGTCTGTCAATCTTTGGAGGCTGCTCAGGGTAATTAGTTGCAAGGCTGATGGAGGGCACAGAGTTACAGCAAGGGCCCTGTTCCCTTCTCCTTTTCTCTGGGTCAAGTCCCTGCTCCCCATCACTTTGCCTTTCTGCAGGTTTCTCCCCTAAATAAGAGTCCCCAGGCTTCTCAGCTTGCTTGCACATCTGCTCTGTGTCCAGAGGGCTTCCAAGATAAATCCTTGGAATTTTCTCCCTTGATTTAGAGAAGTTAAATGAAGCTTATTGCTCTGTGTGAGCTTCGCCTTCTACACATTGGATGAGTTATGGCTTGTTCCGAGGCTTGCTGCTTGCTTCCTGGGCACCACCACCTTCCTTCATAGCAAATAAACCCTAAAGATCAACTTCTAAATAGTTTCTTGCCATATAGGATTAATTATGGTGGCCAGCTGGCAGCAGATCCCCCTTGCTCCGTGTAGGAACAAGGACTTTCCAATCCCAAAACCATGGCACTGAGCACCGAGAAGCAGCTGTCCCAAATCCACCTGTAGCTGTAAGTCTCCACTTTTCTTGTTCTTTTTCCCCTGCTGCCCTAGGGAAAGAAACAGAGCTGGACAAGTCCAGGTGTCTGATTAGCCACACGTAATTAAGATACCAGTATTCTAGAGTGAGCTCAGTGGATCCAAAACATCCTTGACAGGACATGCTTGTGCTCTGCTGGATTCTTATGGGGATGGGGATGGTGGATGTGGGCTGCCCATGTCTGGGATGTCCTCAATCTTCCCAGTTTGGGGTTGACTTTGTTAATAAGGCCAGGACAGGAGCCTCCTCTTTGTCAGTTCTTTCATCCTCTCCGTGTTTTATTTCTCTACCTCATTGTTCCTCTATCTGTTTTCCCTTCAAACTGTACCTATTCCTTTTGTGGGTTTTTTTGCCTCCTTTTCCCTTCCAGCTTTCATTGTAATTGTGGTTGTGTTGTTGAACTCAGCATGTTTCCAGATATTGGTCGGTAGATACTTCGGCACAAAACCATGATGCTACAAGAGCCCACCCAGAAATCCCAGGGGTGCTCCTGGCGTCTGGCAGCATCTTGGAAGCATCATTTTGGGATCATTTGGACCATTCTCGGGTCTCAGCCCAGCACCACCACCTCCAGGGCAACGAATTAACTCCACGTGTGTCTCCGCTCAAAAATCACCGACAGCAAGAAATGCCTTCACTGACTTCCAGAAGCTGAGAGGTGGCTGGGGTTAACCAACACCTAAAGCAAAGCAAAATACTGAGCTGTATGAGGCCTGTTTTGTGGAGTTTTGTTTTTTTACCTCCCCCCCTTTTTAATTCAGAGCTGCACACAAGGGGGTGTGCAGTAGTGGAGACGGTGTACGGTGGGGACCGCACAGTCCCCTCTAGGGGGCACGATGCGCCTGTGTTTGCGCTCTGCTGAGAGCCGTGCGATTTTAAAGACAGTTTTCCCATGCGAAACAGTGGTAGGGATGGAGAGAGTTACAAGAAGCAGAAAAATACGTGGTCAGCAGGAAAAGTGGGGTTTTTGCCCTGAGCGATGCTCCGTTTTGACTTTTTTTTTTCTTTTTTTTTTTTTTTGCAGGCTTTTGTTGTTTGTTCTTTTTTTTTTGCTTAGATGTAAGATGTGGGGCTTGCAACAAAAGCTGTTCCACAATTTGGTTTTCATCAGTCCTGGAAGTTTAACAATCACCCAGCAAATAAACCAAATGTAGAAGCGCAGTGGTTTTAAACAGCAGAAGGAAGAAGGACTCGTTTTGAAAACTCAGCCAAGCAATGGACGCGGTGCAATGGGAAATGGGGCCAATGTCACCTGCACAAGGGACCCTAAAAGGGTCCCCTAAAAAGCTTTTCAGCTTCTTCACTGCTCTGAGCTGCCGTTGTGTCTTTCTTTTACCATGAATGCAATTCAGCCATTCTGCCCCGAGTGCCAGTAGCATTAATACGCAGAGAAAATGACTCAACGCGCGGTAAAAACCTTTGAGTAAATCCTGTTTTCCAGCTCTCCTGTAATTACCTCTCGCCTCGCTGTGTCTGATGACTGCCTTAGAGATAGAGCTCGCCATGCTTTTGTGCTGTGTCTGGGATATTTTCTCTACGACGCTGATTTCTGCCTGGTTAATTGATTCCTAATACGCACGTGAGTCGATGCGTCGTTATTTTGGTGGTGGTGGTGAAGTAAAGGCAGCACTCAGGTTTCCTGTAGGATCAGGGAGTCACTTACACTTGTCACCCTCTGTCTGTTTGTTGCTTGCTGCGTTAGGTGCTCCGTCAAGCAGAGAGAGAAGACTGAGTTCCATCTCTGCATCCCGAGGTCCATGTGGGTAAGGACTTAAAGAGAAGAGCAGGACAGTGAAGGGAAAGGATCTGCTGTTTAATTAAACTCATAGAACCAGGATGCCTATGCACTCTGCTCCTTGGGTCTGTAATTACACAGCAGTAATGATACTGCTGGACACGGCCCCAGCCTTTGTTATCCCCATGAACCCTTTGCTAAAGGGCTCTGGGAGTGCTGTGATGAATGGGAGGGACAACAAGAGGAGCAGAGGACACCTGGCTTCCTCTTTTCAAGGGCAAAACATGGGAGAAAAACACAACAAATAAACCAACAAACTTTCAGAAGTGTTGATTTTACTGAGTGTAAAGATTCGATTTATATCACATAAAATTCCTTCAGCTAAAATAACACTCCCTAAAACCTCCAGCCCCATTAAAAAGCAGACAAACCCCAAAGTCCTCGTTTCTCTGTGATGCATCTTTTGGCTGTATTTCTTTCTTCTTTTTTTTTTTTTTCCTTCCTTTTCTTCTATGCTCATTCACAAGGATTTTGTTCTGGAGGGGGGAACAAACTCCACTCTGTAACTCAGCTCGAACCCAATGCCACCACCTCCTCCCTGCTGCATTCTTCCTGACTTTTTCTGCTGTTTCAGTTGTTTTTTTTTTTCCAGCTACTAATCGTTTTAGCAGATGGTGGGATAAAGCAGTGCTGGCCAGGAAATTACCTGTAAGCTGAGATCAACGTTGCTTTTATCTATCACAAAACACTGCGACTTTTGTTTTTGGCATCTCTTGGCTTGTGTGAGGATGGCACAGTTGCGGGAAGGGACTCTTGGATGCTTTCCTGTGTCTCTGTTTTACGGTACGAGGGTCTCCTAGGGGGAAGGACGGGTGCTATGAGTGACCCAAAGTGATTTTTGGGATTCTCACGTTGTTCAAAGCCAGGTTGGGTGATGTTTGTTTTACCTAATCCAGTGGATGGCAAAATGCCCATGGCAGGGATTGGGACTTGAACAACTCTTGTACCCAACCATTCTGTGGCTCTGTGGTCTTTAAGGTTTTTTCCAACTCAAGCCATTCTGTGATTCTATGGTCTTTAAGGTCCCTCCCAACCGAAGCTGGTCTGTGACTCTATGGCTCTATGATCTTTAAGGGTTTTTCTAACGCAAGCTGTTCTGTGACTCTTAGAATCAACCATGGACTCACGGAATCAATCACAGAATCTACAGTTCTATGCTGCAAGGCAAAATTGGGTGTTATTCCCAAGGTGTTAGGACCCAAAGCTGTGCACTGAGGATGGGGATCCCATTTGAAGGGCTCTGGCTTAAGTCACACAATGCTGCTCAGAGGAGCGTGCAGACCCTTTGGGATGTTCTCGATCTGATCATGCGGGATGCACGGGATTTTGCTTCTCCCTCGCCAAAAGAGAGAAAAAAAAACCTAAAGATTGAGCATTGCACAGAACGAATTCTCTCCCTTTTTTTTGTTTTTTTTTTTAAAGATGTCAACTAGGTATTTGTGCTTTGGGGTCGGGAGGCTCCTCTCTGTTCTCCCCAGAGCTGTCCCTGGGCTCGGCGGAGCGCAGCGCAGCCGGTAAGTAAGATACTCGGCGGCTCACTACATTGCGAAGTAATGAAGTGGAAATGAACTCCCTGCCTGGTGAGGAGAGGGGGGGATTAGCTCCCGCCAGCAGCACTCGGCTGTGGAGATTGATGGGATGTGCTGACGTCGGGTACCAACCACGACCATCTCACTTTGGAGAGCAATTAATCTGCAGATTCGGTAATCTGTCATCTTCTCCCGCTCCCTAATAGGTGGTGGGAGCTCTTGCCAGCAAATGGAAATTTGTTGGGGACTTTGAAAAGAGCTTCCACGCTGTGCTTTTAGCTGTCCATCCACGCTTTGTGCCGCTGAGAAATAGTTGTGGGGAGATGCAAAGGCATCTTCTGGCTCTGCAGAGCTCCCAGCACGGAGCTTTTGTCGTAGGACTGTGAGCAACACATCCAGGTGTGTTAATTCTGCAGTCCTCTCCTTTCAGTGGTGTCTAAATGTGTGCATGTAGGACCAAAATGCTGTTTGATTTTTGTGTTTTACTAATGATTCTTTAACTCTTGAGAGCTGATACAGTGATATGTAGTGTTTAACTTTTTACTTCTTGCGTTCCCTTTGGTCCTTTCAAGGTGGGCATAGGAGCAGTGCAATTATTCCCCAAAACAGTTCCAAAGATCTGTAAGCAACAGACTGAAATTAGGGCTGGGGACATTATATGCGAGATTCCCCCCCTTACCCTCACCCCAAAGCCAAATCCAACCAAGGTTTCTCACTGCAAGGCTCTGTACCTCAGAACCACAATCACAGTTGGAAATCTCTTTTCCTCCGTGCACTCGCCGCAGCTCTTTGCAGGGCATTTTTCCAACCATTGATTTAAAAATATGCATTTAATCCGAAGGCAGCAGGCTTGGTGACTGCAAAAGTGATGGCTCAACTGTGCCGTCGGTACCGGGCCAGGCTGCAGGGTGAGCAGAGAACGCATTAATCCGCTGCGCTGCTGCGACCTGGGGGAATGATTTAACAGCAAGCAGCATGCTGCTCCACTTAGGACAGCAGAAGAAATGTCAAAGCAGCTTGGAAAGGAAGAAAAAGGTTAGTTGTTTGCTTTTTCTCTTTCTTTTTTTTTTCTCCCTTCCTTCTGCTGTTGAACACTTTGGTCTGGTATAGGAAAAAATGTATGTTTCTGTTCCTCTATTTCTTTTAAGCAGAAGGAAAACACTTCTGGGAGAGTGAGGAGAGACATTAAGAATTTTTCTGAGGTCTCCTAAGGGAAGGACAAAATATTCTCTGTGCTCTTCCCCGAGAGATGCAAGGAGAAGATGCAGTGGGATCTGAGAAGCTTTGTATGTAATGTTCAGGTTGGGAAAGGCTTTAGAAAATACGGGGAATAGTTAAGGAGGAAGGGGAAAAACAGCAAAATTGGCCCAAAAGTTGGCGTAAAAGGAAGGGAAAAAATACCAAAGTTGCCACAAAAGTTCAAGTGTTACTTTTAGGCACGGGTGATAGCTCTGCAAGCAGTAGCTAAAGCAGAATTTTGAGAGTTATTAATTGTGTCTTCAATGGCACGTGATGTGTTAATGGCTTTAGGTGCTGTGAGATGTCCTCTGCGTGCTGAAACAGCGAAGGAGCCTCAAATTTTGGGTGCAGCTGTGCAAAATGTGCTGGCAAAGTGCGGGAGGAGGTTGATGCAGGGCAGAGGACCGTCAGCGTGGGATGAATGTGATATCAAGTGCGTGATCCCAGGTTTAATTGCAACTGCTTTTAATCTCCATCTCGGCTTGGCATGGGATAAAACACCTTCAAACCTCAACCAGAAGTTTTCCTGCTTGGGTTAGCAGCAGAATGACTCCCCAAATCTAAGCATAGACCCAACTGAGCCACGTTTTGCACTCAGAGCTCCAGCAGCAGCATGCAGAGAAGAGCATGGGACAGCATTAAAAACATGGGGACTCCGCAGCCCTTAGCTCCAAATCCGGAGGCACAAGTGGCACGCCACGTTAATGCCTTCCCATTTAACTCCTCCCAGCAGACGAGGATGCCTGGCTGTATTAATAGCCATACAGTTAGTGAATTCACACGGCTGTACCGAAACCCGACGCTGACCGCTTTCACACACATCACCCTGCAGGTGAACGGAATTACTTTGTGAGCTTGAAAACACAACGCCGTTTCCAGGGCTAGGAGCAAAAAAACTGCAGCTCCTTTGTTTACATCCCGCCCACATTAATCCCTTCTCCTCTGCTTTCAGCCCATGCATGAAAACGGGGGTTAAATTGGGGTGAGAGTACAATGTGCTTAAGCCTGGTGGAATGGGAGTCCTGGGGGTGACGTTAGTGATCTCCTCTGTTGGCTTCCCACTGTGGCTTTGTCCTGCCTCAGTTTCCCCATCTAATCAGTGGCTTCCAGCCCTTGCAGCCCTGTTTTCTTCTGCCTGTGACGAAAGCAGCATTCTCTGCTTTGCAGACTCTTAGTACCACTGCTTGCTCAATGTAGGCACCTATGTGGAGGTGAGGAAGCAGCAATTCTTAATCGTCCTCCTTCATTTGCCCCAGGATGCCTTACTGTGAAATGTGTCCTCCTTTCAGGATGGCCCTATACAGATGTCCTTTTCATCCTTTTGAGGCAGTGCAGTTTTCTGCAGGGGGATGGAGCCCTGAGGAACAGTCCATTTTGGAGATGGAAGTACCAAGTGGCTGGAAAAGCTCTTTCAGTGTAGCAGATGGGTGGGTTGACACCACCGTGTTGCCTGTAGGTTCCTCTAATGCAACCATTCCATCCCATGGCTCACTGAGCTTTTCTGACTGCTTCAAACCTCCTTAAGCTGCATTCTGTGCTTTGCAGTCCCTCTGTGCCAGCCTTTGCTCACTTTAGGCATCAGTGAGTAGGTGAGAAAGTAGCAACCCCTTCTTCCTAATCATCCCCTGTGAAGTCCCCCTAGAAGTTCCTGCTCCTTTCAGGATAACCCTATAGGGATGTCCTGTTTCCTCTTTTTGAGGAAATGCAGTTTTCTGCAGAAAAATGGAGCCCTAGGGAACAAGTCCGTGTTGGAAGTATCTTAGAAAAGCTCTTTTAGGGTTGCAGACAGGTGAGCTGACACCTCCGTGTTGCCTGTGGGTTCCTGCAATGCAGCCATGCCATCGCGTCCCATTGCATCCCATCCTATCCCATCCCATTGCATCCCATCCTATCCCATCCCATTGCATCCTATCCCATCCCATCCCATCCCATCCCATCCCATCCCATCCCATCCCATCATCGCTTTCTGAGCATTTCTGGCTGCTTCAAACCTATTCAAGAGTCGTGGAATGACTTGGGTTAGGTTGGACCTTCAAAATCATAGAGCCATAGAATGGCTTCAGTTAAATGGACTTTAAAGATCATAGAGCCAAAGAATGACAGAATGGCTTGGATTGAATTGGATCATCTTGTTCCAACCTTCAAATCCATGGGGTTCTCCAGCACCTAGGGCACTGTGAGCACTTCTGCTGTATTGCTTGTCTGTGATGGAAGGTCAAGTCCTGCTGCTTTTGTTGCTCACTTTGCCCCACTCCTCTGTATAGAAATAAATACACTGGAAGTATAAAGCTCTTGTCAGTATTTCCACAGCTTTGGTGCAAATTACTAAACCCTGCATTAATGATTGCTTCCCAGGTTGTGATAAATTTCCACGTAGCTAAATATTGATATTCCGCTTCAGCTTTATTGATAGGCATCCTCCTGGGCTGCCATATTGTTCCAGCTTTTATGAATATGAAAAATCAAAGGCGGTTTATTATTTTAAATAGCTCTGAGCTCGCTTGTATTGTTTTACATCTGAAACCACTTGCATTAATCAGAGGGGGAGGTTTGGGTTTTATTACTCTGTCAGCCATGAGCTTTTGGTATGTGACATTATGATACTGAGATAACTGATGGAGCTAGGAGGGATGCAAGCATCACAATTAAATGAAGTTTTCCAACTCTGAACAGGGCACAGATGCCTTTACCCAACTCAGAGCAGCTTTGACGACAATTCAGTATCCCATAGGTACCATTTTGTGTCATCCTCCCCTGTAATCCTGCTGGAGGGGCTGGCAGCTCCCTGGATGGATGAGAACCCAGGGCTTTTGCTCGTTGGGTTTCTCTTCCCTGCTGCCTCCAGGCTTCTTGCTAAAGCAACTGGTGATCCTGCGGGCACTCAGCACCCTCCCTTGTGATATTTCAGCCAGAAGTAAGGGAGAAACGAATAAAATTAAAGAGGCAGAGGATAAGAAGAGGAATTTGCCTTGTGTTCCTGGGAGCCATAACCCTGTAGGATACTTCCCCAAAGAGCCAGGCGATGTCTGGGGACCCCTCTGCTGCATCTGGGACTTGCACAGGTACATCAAGAAGAGAGAATCGTCCCTGAGAAGCAGCTTTGAAAGGTTTTGCTGAGCTTGTAGGAAGATTTCACTTAATTGATTTCTGCTCTTATTCTCAACTACATTTATCCCCCTCTGGAAGGCTGTGTTTGTGGTCTGGATCTGTCAGAATGGGGACAGCACACCTAAGTTCCCAGAGAAGAACACTCAGCAGGAGCTTGTCATCCAAATACCGTAGATACAGCACTGTTGTTCCCACTTTCCTTTGAGTTTCTTTCCCAAAATGCAGCCCCTTCTGACCTAAATTAGGAATTTTGCTTTGATTGTGGGTCAAAACCACCTGGCTGTAGGCTTTTCCTTATGGTAGAATAAAAGGCAGAGCTCGTGCTGGTGCGTTTTGGCTGGTAAAGTGGTCAGACCCTTATGTCCATCTGTGATCAGGGAACCAAGGAAGTATTTTGGGTGAGCTTATGTTGTTTTCTGCCCTGAATGCAGTAGTGGTAGTGGTAGAGTTCATAGAAGTGTAGAATCACCAAGGTTGCCAAGTCCAACCATTGGCCCATCACCATCATACCCACTCCTAGAATCACAGAATTGTTAAGGTTGGAAAAAACCTCTCAAGATCATCAAGTCCAACAGTCAACCCATTACTACCACGCAGATGGCTGTTTTTTTTTCCTTGATCTGAACTCTGGTGCACCTCTTCCCAACTGCAGTGGCTATTCCTCAAACTCCTTTTGCAACGAGGAGTTGCAATTCTCAACTTTTCTTTCTTGTTACAATTGCTTTGGTAATTTGGCCTCTGTAAGAGGACTGGGAAGATGCACTGGTTGGGTTTTATCACACGACCTGCTTTTGTTAAAGAAGTTACTTTTTGCTGAAGGCTTCCACTGAGCTGCTGAGTCAAGACAACAGCTTGGTGGGTAACATCTTCCCTGCTACCTTCTGTTCAGACCCTGGAGTCCCATTTGCTTGGGAAGGGGAGAAACATCTCCTGGAAGGCAGCTGACGCTATAGGAGCCCTCGAGGAGATGACAGATTTGTAGCCTGTGAGTTTGACGCTGTATCTGAGCACAGCTTACCCCAAAGATGAGGATGGTTGTGGGGCTGCCAAAATTGGAGTGCATGGTTTGGGCTCCACTGTGCCCTGTGTGGTTGTGGCTTCTCCATGGATCTCAGAGCTGGTTGGTGCTTTCCTCCTGGAAGTGACAGCATCTCAAGTGCTGTTGGTCAGCTGCTTTGAGCTGAAATTTTCAAGCAGGGCCATGGTCAAAAGGTTATGCTGCTCCACTGAGTGCACACAGCAAGGCTGCACGGGGGGAGCACGCGAGGCTGACACGAAAATAGTTCTGCATCAGCCTGAAATCATTAATGCCCGTTGCCCGCAGAGACTAATTAAGGAGAACTGCAGCTGTTTTGGGAAGCAGTTTGTGGGGATTACGCAGCGAGCTCATGCTGGAGGAGCTCTTGGAGTGTGAAACATTAGGCACTGCGCGTGCAAGTGCTGCACCCCGAATTGCTTTGGGGGACACAGGGGGTATGGGGCAGAATTTCCTGAATGGTTTGCTTGGAAACAGTTGGTTTTTGTGCAAAGAAGTGGTGAGAGGTGAGAGCCCAGCTTAGGATAATAGGATTTCCCATTCCCTCCCCAAAAAGCTGCTGGCTTTTCCTCATGCAGTTCAGAGTATTATTGCTCCATTGTCTGTAAAAAGCCCTTGGAAAAGACTAACGTTGACTATTGTGTTTGGTTATCTGCCTATATACATGCCAAAATATACATGTGCTCAAAGCAGAAGGCAAACAGAATCCATCTGAGCTGTCTGCAACCTCGTGCTGGATGCAGTCCTCAGCAGGGCTCTGACCTCGTCTTTCATTCCAAGAGAGGTCAAACTGCTGATATTACCTCTCTGAAAAAGCAAAGAAATGTTACAAGCAAGCTCCCTGGGATCCCAGTGTTAAGAGCACTCAGGGCTTGGTACTTGAGGACCAAGGCTTATTAAAGCTGCCTGGATAATCAGAGGAGTTTCTAATTTCAGTCACTTTATTTTAGAGCTGTTGTAATGCGAGTGCCCTGCAGATCCCCTAGGCGTGCTTTCCAACCCATCCATGTCCCAGCTTCAGGCTGTTGCTTGGTTTCTTGATGGCTTTCTTGAGGTCCCTTGCAAGCATCCTTGGTATCAATGGCACTGGTGGCACCTGAGGCTTTGCTGAGCCTGAAGTGGCCATCATTGTGTGGCCATCACTGCAGCACCATTGTTGCATGACTGTCATTGCCTGACCATCTTTGCCTGGCCAACATTGCATGGCCATCGCTCTTCCATCCCTGCACTGAGCTCAGCTTGCAAGAATTGGTCTGGGTCTCATTGCAAAGAATACTCAACAGACTTTATAACAGCAGGTTGGCTTTTGGAAAGTGTTTGTTGGGAACTTAATAGCCTATCGTGCTTTATTTAAAAGGTGTTATACAAGATTTGCAACAAGTACAATATTTGTCTGGGTTTTATTTAGTGGAGTGGTTGAATTGGATGGTCCAGCCCCTACAGTTCTGTGATTCACTGATTTCCTCTTGAGTTTTCTAGGTATTTTATCAGCTTATGCATCTTGCCTTGTTTTCTTGGTGGTTCTTTTTTGTATTGTGAGGACATAGAAGTGTAACATTCAGTTCTCTAAGACCATAGGTCACACTGAGGAATTACAAGGATGCTTTGCAGACCTTGGTAAGTATTTCTCCACGCTCCTGGACCTACCTGAAAATTTTTATTCTTGATTTTATACCCTTGCAAAGCACCACACAGTCTGTCATAAGGGATTAGATTGTAAAGCCCATATATTTGGCCCTGTGCCTGAGCAATAGGCAACGCATGGCGCTTCTGGTCGGGCTCTGAGCTCAGTGTCCTCATGGCACGCGTAGAATCCCTCCAGCACTCAGCGATTACAGTTTTATGGTTTGCACGTGGGATTTGCTGGGAGTCCTCGTTCCTTTTTATAGGGCCGCTATTCCTGGGGGATTTCTGTCAGGGGATTTCTGACCTTTGCACAAGAAGCCATCGGGTCATGGAGCGTCACAGAAATTGAACAGAAAAGCTTAAGTGACTTGGTTGGTCATTCTGGTTAGAATTTAGGTATTTTCTGGCAGATGTTGTTCATGTTAGGACAGTGCTGGGTTTTTGCTGGGTGCTAGGACTCTGCTAAATGATGCATTTTGATGCAGTGTCCTCTTGTATGTGCTCACCTCACATCTTGGTGTCTTCAGAGTGGGTGCAAAAGCCCTGAGACCCCTCTGAGATTATTCTTGCATTCCTTCAGATTGCCTTACAATGCTGATAGCCTTTTGCAGAACAGTTTTATGGCAGAGCAGGGGGGTTGGGGATGCAGATTTAGGTATTAAAGTGATGGGGCTGGCGATAATCCTACAACACTACAGAGGACAACATAGAAAGAAAGCACGAAGAAGATTATGCAAATAAGAGGTAACCTCAGTAATGGAGTATTTTATTAACTAATAATGCTCAGCACTAATAGTCTTTATGAGACTGTGCAAACATTAATTAAGCTGCTTCCACCTGTGAGAGAGGTATGGAGGAGTGTGCTGGGTTATGCACAGCAGAGAGGCAATGAAGCTGCACTCTCCTTGTGCAGGATTCCCAAATCTTTGTCTGTTGTTGGGCACTGGGGAGTGCTGAGGTTTGGGTCTGGGCTGTTTGCAAGCATCTGCACAAAAAAACCCATGCAGTGCATTGCCTTCTGGTTTTTAATCCAAAGTAGGGCTGCTGGTATAGCTGGGTATTGATGTACTGTTTGAAGGTGAGCTTTCACTGTGACCGTAAATCATACGGTTTTGTTCTCAATTATAATAATAATTAAAGAAACTCATTCTTTGTACCCAAAGTGATAGTGAAGAACTGGAAGCTTGCTTGAGAAGTGGAATAAGGAAAGAATTTAAAGATTTTGGAGGAGATCTCATGCTGGAAATGTGTGGCTTTGTCCATATGGCACTCCCATTAAATCTCTCTGGAAATGGAAGACTTATGGGAAGTGCTTGATATTGCAATGAAGTCTTACAGCTGCTGTTTAAATCTTGTGTGTTTATTTGTTCTCCTGGTTTATCAGCAAGAGTGACAGGGCTGTGCTGCTTAGAAGACCACAGCAGTGCCAGGAGGGGTTAGGGGAGCTCTGTAAGTGCCGTGGCCAAAGTGGAGAGAAGACCTGAGTAGGGTGCAGTTCTCATAGAGTGCAAATACTGCATGCTACTGCAGCAGTACAGCTTCCACAGCATCCTTCTGCAACAGCCCAATGGGCTGCCCCAAAGGGCTGAAACCTTCATCCTTGTCTTCATAACGTTCAATGAGTTTGTGACGTGGCTTTCACCAAAAGGTTTGGATAGCAGGAAACCCAAAATAACTGTGCTAGGAACTAGGACAGTTGTTTTTGCTGGAAGGAACAGCTTGGTAATAGTAGGAGGCTGGTCTGGGAATGTGGCAGGCGTCACTGCTGCCACGGTGTCAGGTTGTCGTTTGATAGTATTTGCTTTGGCAGCCAAGTTTCTCTTGTGTGTTTTTGGATGAATAGGGTGTTAGAAGTTGGAGGGTTGAATTTTCAAAAGCAGGGCTCTAGGGTTTTTGCTCACATATACGTCTCAATCTCTTTTGGAAAGTGTAGCACTACTCGTTGGTGGGTTGGCATTGAATGTGGATTTTTCTGGCTTCCATCTGTAGTGTTGTACTGGACAGTCCTAAACAAGGCAGGCAGATTGTACACGGAGTTATGCTTGTAGATATGAGAGTGCAGCTTGGTGGTTGCCGCGTCTCAAAGATGATGGAATGCAGACAGAGTGCAGCATCTGAACCTCTCACGTACTTCTGTCCCTGCTGCCATGCAGAGCCATTTTCCTGCAGCTCCAGAGTGAGGAGAGATGTCCCTGCTCCAGATTGCAGTGTGGAGTCTCTTCTGTTCCAAAACGCCTCGGGGAGTTGGTCTTGATAGTTGAGTATGGCTTGGGAATTACCATCCTCTTGTAAACAGTTGACAGAAGAAGAGAGGTAAAAACAGTATTTAATGATGGAATGGAGGCCTGATGATTTTATTTACGATTCTTGCCACTTTTTCTTGTTGACGCTGTTAACGGTGGTATTTCTGTCCCTGCTTCAGTTTCTTTTCCTGGATCGAATGATCATGGTACAGGGAAGTCGACACCTTGCGCTTCTCTCCCTGTGACCTTTCCCTAAGTGCAGTAATGAAATAGCAAAGAAAGAAGGGCTTTAAAAGAAGATTCCTCTAACCTGTATGATCTTCTTTTATTGATTAAACCAATGCTAAGAGCAACTATTTGTCCTCTCCCTATAAAATGGGTCAATAATTCTTGACCTGTTTTCCCTCTGCAGGAAAGCACTAGTAGTGCAGAAAGAGAAAAGAGAAAATCATTTCAGAGGCATCACTTCCCTTTGTAAAGCTTTCTTTTTTTTGAAATAATTTATAGCATTTTTTTCCTAGACGTGGTGGAGTTGAGTACTTAGGGCACTTTGGGACAGAGCAATCACTAGGACTGTCCTGGTTAATTTAAGTGCAGGGTGGTGAAGGGTGTGGAGCACAAGTCTTATGAGCAGCAGCTAAGGGAACTGGGCTTGTTCAGTCTGGAGAAGAGGAAGCTCAGAAGAGACCTTATTGCTTCCTACAACTGCCTGAAAGTAAGGTGGAAGCCTCTTCTCCCAGTTAACAGCAATAGAACGAGACATAATGGCCTTAAGTTGCATCAGAGGACGTTCAGGTTGGATATTAGGTAAGATTTCTTCTCCAAATAAGTGGTCAAGCATTGGAACAGGCTGCCTGGGGAAGTAGTAGAGTCACTGTCCCTAGAGATGTTCAAGAAATATGTAAATATGGCACTGATGGACATGGTTACTGGGCATGGTAGGGATGGGTTGGGCTTGATGATCTTGGAGATCTTTTCCAACCTTAATGATTTTATGATTCTGTGCTAAACTGCCTCTGGGACAGATGGAGGGACTTGGGGAAGGGTCCTGATTCTGACCTGTGGGAATTTTTTGGAGGATGCCCATTTGGTTTTAGCAGGTTTAATCTTCACCCATCTCTCTGGGATTGAGCAGCGGAAAGTTTTGCTCCGTTTACTGTGAAGCACTGGCTTTTGTTTGGTGCAGGGTGCAGAGAAGTAATATCCCACTGAGAAGCAGCAGTTGTGCCTGTGGTCGTGGTTATGTTTGATGTTCCTCTGCCTGGGCATCCTTGCATGTCATCCTTCAGTCTTAAGAAACAGCAGGAGGAGAACGTTTCCTTGCTCAAAGACAAGATGGGGCTGGGCATGGCTCCTTGGCCATTGTGGGATGACATTGCACTCAAGGACAAGGTTGTTGTGGCTCCTTGCATGGCTGAGAGTTCAGTCCCATGGCCTCACATGATACTTTGGGAACTACCACCTTGCTGTGATTTCAGCAGGTATTATTAGAAGTGATGTGGTCACGCTTAAGCCACAGCAAAATCTCTTGGCATTTGAGTCCTATTAACTGTAAAATTATCCCCCAGAGAGAGAGGGGAAGCGTGATTGTGCTGGTGGTGAGAGGGGACCCAGAGCTTATGATGGTTTTGAGTCTTGGTTTAGAATGAAAGGCTCCATGGGCATTGTGTTGTTAACCAGCGTGGTGCATGGAGTTGTGTTGCCTCACCCTCAGAGGACTTATTTTTGTAGGTGGAAAGGAGTAGTAATAGTAGTTGTTTCTAAGTCCAAAATGTGTATTTGGCTTAATAACAAGCCCTTTTCCCCGAGAGTACAGAAAACCCCTGTAGTGCTGTCAGTAAAAAGATTACCTGACAGTCTTGGAAGGAAAATGAAAATTTATCAAATATTACCACCCCTGTCTAGAGTGGCTTGTCAAACTAGAGGCAGAAGTGAGATTTCTTGTTCTTCTTTCCCTCTCCCACGCTGACGTCCCTGGGTGGTCCCAAGGACGATGCGAGGGGAGCATTCTACTCCTGTCACTCCTGGTTTAGAAAATCAGATGTTTATTGGTGGCAGAATCCAGGCACTGCTGTTGGTTTTTAGATGCGGGATGAGATGCTGTTTCCTTCAACATGTGCAGTTGGAAAAGATGGAGTGAGTGTGTTGGTCAGCTGGGGTTGAAGCATGAAGATAAAACACTCACCAACTGGTAAAGGTAGGGTTATTGGTACATTGGTTAAAACAGTGCTTGTTTTCCACCATTCTTTTTGTCTTCATTTTGACAGTTTGGTTCCTTCTTCATTGACAGCCTTGGATGGGGTGAATACATGATTTGGGACCATCTAGCTTCTCGGTTTGAGCTTTTCTTATTGTTGGCTTTATCATGGATGTCAGCAGCCAAAAAGCTACCACCAGCAAAGGTTTTTGTCCCTTTCCTAAGTGGACAGCATGGGGTCATTTTGCTGCCTTCATGCTAACAAACTGTATCTGTAAGGGTGTGGTGTTAAATGTGTGTGGATCTCACATGGCGTGATGTCTGTTTCACATTTCCTGATGAGAAATGGCTCTCTTGTGCTGCTCAGGTAGCCAATGGAAATTTATTTCTCATTATCCTCTATTGTATTTTCAGCACAACAAATGTAGATGACCGTAAGCCCCATGTGAACTTTAACCAAGCAGAGATCTGGTTGTGATGTTTCTTTAACTTAAAGAAGCTCTTCCTCTCCCAAAGGGGGGCATTTCTTGGGATCAAAATGAGAAAATTTCACTTCTGGTTCAAGGGTGATAGTTTTGGCTCTTTGGATCCCACTTAGGACCCTATGGAGTTAGTGGGTAAGGACTTGGGTACCCTCTGGTGCCATCTAGCCCCACACTGAGCATCCAGAGCTGCCCCAATGGAACACTGGTGGTTTTTTTCCTCCTCTAGTGCAATTGAAGCTGTGGTCTTTGTGAAGGTGGATGAAATGGATGTGTGTCGAACTCCCCCATTTGTATCACCCAAATGGGCAATACAAAGAAAAAGCCACATGCACTAATGCTTGTGCATAGCTTAGGCTGTGAAAATGTTTATGTATACTAATATAGTACCTCTTCTGCAACCCAGGTTTTCCTTGGTACAGTTGAATGCCTCCTTGGCTCTGGTCTTCTTTCCTTTATGCCTATTTGCCTAGCTCAGAAGTGGCCTCCCAACACCCTCAGACTATGATTACTTTCCTTTATACTGTTGGGAACTCGGGATGTGAACCCCAAAAAGGAGAGTTTATGCTGGACTGTATGCTTCTGCTCTGGGAGATTTTCTGACCTTGTCTGCTGTTCTGTAGTTCCCAAATCCCATTACAAGAGCTTTTCCATCCAAGGATGTGCTCCTACACCATTGCCCTGGTGTCAAATGCTTCTTGGCATGATACTATGGTTATAGAATGGCTTGGGTTGGAAGAGACCTCAAGGATCATGAAGCTCCAACACCCCCTGCCGCAGGCAGGACTGCCAACCTCCTTATCTAATACTTGACTTAAAACATGATCTATGTGTTATTCCTCCTGAATGCAAATGAGAATAGGAGGATTGGTTTTCCCAATGGGGGGAATTATGTGAAACTTCCTCAAGTCCTCAGAGCGTGGTGAGGCCCTGGAGCAGATTGCCCAAAGCTGTGAATGCCCCATCTCTGAAGGTGCTCATGGCTCATTTAGATGGGGTTTGGGCAACCCGATCTAATGGGTGGCAACCAGCCCATGGGATGGGAGTTGGAGCCAGATAATCTTTAAGGGCACTTCCAACCTAAGGCATTCTATGATTCTTGAAGGCAAAGAGCAGGGGTAGCAAAGGCGTCTCAGCGAAGGCAAACACTTTTCCCTTCTTCTTTCCCATCTATTTTAGGCTTTGTAGAGCAATGGATAAAAGGGGGGAAAAAACCCACCCACAATAATCTATAGCAACTGTCACCCAGCAAACTACTCCCATTTCATACAGATAGGTTAGGTGTCAGCACGCGATCGATGGCTCTCGTACCATAATTATAAAAACTAGCGGGTTGTGTTGCTTGAGTGAGTTTAAGAAGAGTAGGGTCTCAATCTTTCCTCTAATAGGGCTTTGACAGTCCGCAGCGCAGAGGCTTCGTCTTAGTCTGACAGTGTTGTCATTAAACACCAGGTAGTGTGGAACAACAGAGAACACGGATTCGGAGCGCGAAGGAACATGCGGCTTTGACAGGAGTGATTTGTCATTGCGGAGCTGCCCAAACTCCTCAGACTGCAATACGGACGGCTGCTTAAAGTGACTTATTGCTCCTGTCTGTGGCTGCAGTTGTGATTTGATAATCGGTAAATGTTTGTCAAAGATGAATTCCCTCCCTGATTCAGTGCTGTGCTGCTGGAAAAGCAAATGAAAAGCGGTGCACGGTGGAAACGTATCTGAGGGATTAAAGAGGGGGAAGATGATGAAAACAACAGGCTTCCCAGCTCGCTTGTTCTCCTTGCTTTGGGGACATGAACCTGAGAGCCTCAGGTTGAGGGTGCTGCATTGATACGGGGGCACTGAGGCCATGGCTTGCCTTAGTAGGATTTGCCATCAGCACAGTGGACCAGGATGAGTACATCCATTATAAAGACTTTTTTGATCACATTTCAAACTGCAGGTTGTGTTCCTGGGATTGGTCTCAAAGTATTGCAGAGTATTTGATAACGTTGATTGCGTGCTGCCTTATTTAACAATCTCTGTTCTCTGCCATTTGCTGTCCTGGAGCTTTCAGCAGTAATTCTTTCTTAAAATCACAGAATCAGAATTTCCTTAGTTGGAAAAGGCCACCAAGATCATCAAGTCTAGCCATCAACTCCGCCACCACGCACACTAAAAACTTTGTTTTCCATACCAATTTTCTTCAGATCACTGTGGTCCTCCCTGGGGTTTAGCCAGTGTTTTAGGTCTCTCTGCAGGTGTTTTCCTTGGCAAATACGTGTGCATGTACTCGGTGGTGGCAACCTGAAACCCAAATCTCTTGCTTCTTAGTTGGATGGGATCAGAGCCCATTTGTGAAATCATAGACCTGTTTGAGTTGTAAGGGGCCCCTAAATGTCATCTAGTCCAATTCCCTTGCAGTGAACATGGTGACCTACAGCTTGATCCGGTGCTCAGAGCCCAATCCAGACTGACCTTGAATGTCTCCAGGAATGGGGCACCCATCACCTCTCTGGGTAACTGTTCATCACTTATAGTATCTATAAGTTTAGGAAGGAGAATTAAAAGGAGCTTAACAAACCTGCCTGCAAAGTTTTCCTCAGTTCTTATGGACTTTTACTCAAGTTTCTCTGTTGATGCTGGAGTTGGGTCAGGGTTTTTTTTAAGTGGGTAGTTAGGAAGGGTATAAAAAGGGGGGAAAGAAGGCCGGCCTTTGCTTTCACAAGGCTTTCAGGGTGGGGGAATTCCTGTGGGATTCAAATGTCTCATCATTAAATTAAAAATAAAATACATTAAGTCAGTCCTGAAGCATGAATGCAAATGGGTTTGCAGAGCGACCTCTGTGCGCACCCCTCCCGTGCCTCGGCGTTAACACAGGATCCATGAACCCATTTGATTATAGCCGGGGTTTTTCTAGTGTTTGAAGTGCTGAAAACGATCAAGAGCAGGAAAAGTGGAGTGATTTATTAGACTCATAAAAATTCATACTTTGTTATTCCAGTCATCTTCCATCTGAAGCTTGTTAGAACGAGAACCCCTGGCAGCTCCTGCCGTGAGGCTGGGGGGAGGAGGGCATTTATCAGCCTTCCTCCCGCCTCGCCTGCCATCCTGCTCTCATTTAGAGAAATGGACCCGGCTCCTGGAAACACATTAATAATCATTCACTGAAGGAAGGTAGAGGGGGGGGGGAAAAAATCCCTCTTTTGTTATAATAATAAGAGTTGTGTTTGAACAAGGCCCAATGCTCCAGAGAGCCATTGAGGCTCTTTAACGGGGGGTTGTATCAGGGAAAAGTGCATTTGTAGTGTACTAAGTGTGACCACCTCTTAGTGGGTGGATAACGCAGCTTCTTCATCGTTAGCAGGCTCATCAGCTCCCTAAGCATTGGAAGGGAGCTGTACTAGTGATGGGAATGGAGCAGGGCTGGATACCAGTGCACGGACCCCGATGCTGGCTTTGGGATTGCACATGTCCACAGCTTATGGGAACGTAAACAATTGGTGAGATGTCTTCCTGTCCCCAGCAGGACCTCCTGTCTCCACTGATCATAGAATCATAGAATGGGTTGGATTGGAAGGGAACTTAAAGATCATCCAATTCCAACCCCTCTGCCATGGGCAGGGTGGACACGCTGATATTGAAGTTGTATGTATCCTGTAGAACTGAGTCCAGGATGCTCCATTCTTCTTCCCAACTCACCAGTCTTCAGTTACTTGTATGCCAGCCCTGAGCTCATAGAGAAGCTAAATCTTGTGTGGGTAATGAAGACAGCTTGTGGCAGACACTTGGGACTATATATGTTGTCAAAACAGAAATTTATGTATGGCCTCAAGTTGTGCCAAAGGAGGTTTAGATTGGATATTAGGAAAAATTTCTATTCCAAAAGAGTGGTCAGGCATTGGAACAGCTTGCCCAGGAAGGTGGTAGAGTCACTGTCCCTGGAGGAAACTTGGAGATGTGGCATGTGGGGACATGGTTTAGTGGGTATGGTGGAAATGGGTTGGGTTGGACTCAATGATCTTTTCCAGCCTTCATGATTCTATGATTCTGTGATTAAATTCAGCCAGTTATTGCCTGCAAACATTGTCTGCTGCAGGAACTCCAGGGTCAAGGGGGAAGACGAGTAAGTGGCAAGTTTTGCTTAGAGAAGGAGAAGTTTGTCTTGCTGCTGAAGCCATTTAGGTGGCCATATTTAATGCGAGACAAATTTTGAATAGCTGCTTGCTTTACAAGAGCAAATAACTCATCTATGCGTGTCTGCAGAGCATTAGGAATCCATCCCTGTAAGGGATGCGAAGTCTGCAAGCATTTTCCTGCTGGATGGAGGAAGGGGAGCGCTGGCTGTGATGTATAACATGCTGACGGTCGGTGCATAATGGGATACCAATCATCAGTTAAGATCTCCGTGTATTAAATCACTGTTAGCCTTTCCAAGACCGGGAGACATACATCATGAATCTTCAGCACTATGTGCAAGATTTAAATGCCTAATTTAGTATGTTAAAAACTGAATGTCCCCAGCAGTGCTGTTCAGGGGATTTGGTACTCGAAGTCATGAGGATTTTCTGTTGTTTCTAAAGCAAAAAGTCTCTTGCTTGTCTGCTCCCAAAGCAGCGCCAAGGATGTGGTTGATGCATTTCTGCATTTGTATATGGATATGTTGATCCCTCTGCACCTTTGATCTGAAAGTGGAAGGGGAGATGAATAAAAAGAAGCCGCATCCCATAAATGTTCTTAATGGCATGGAACTGCATCAGGGAGAGTCAGACTGGATATTAGGAAATGGTTCTTTGCCTTTCTGGGTGGTTGGACATGAAACAGAGTGCTCAGGGCAGTGGTCAGGGACCCCAGCTTCTGGAGTTCAAGAACTGTTTGGACAAAACTCTTTAAGATAAGGGTTTGGGTGTGAGTAATTTTGTATGGAGCAAGGATTGCACTCAGTCCTTCTGTGACCTTTCCAAACTCAGATATGATTCTGTGATTCTTTACAGATTCCTCTATAGGCAACATCTCAGCCTTGGATGGAAACAGGGAATGCCTGCATCCAAGTGGGAACATACACGGAAAGGAAGAAACGCCTGCGTATGGCAACACATTTATAAAAGTTTCCATATTTTTTTCCCCTTCCTGCTTTCTTGTAAAATGTGAGGGGCTGTTACAGGAACCTTGCAGAAATACCTGTAGTGTAGCAGTCACAGCTCTGGCAGCAGACAAATTTGAAGTGACGTTCCTGTGGGCAGACGCCTGCATCGTGCCGCGTGCGCAGACAGACGAATGGGCACAGGAGGCTGCAGAGGAGCTGGGATGGATTAAACAGATGGGTGGATTTCTCAAAAAGATGGATGGATAGAAGTGGGAGACAGATGAACTAAATCGCTGTGCTTCTGGCTTTCTCGGTGCGAGTGTTCCTGCAGGGTAACATTTAAGTTCATGAAGAATGGTTGGAGGGGTTAGCAGTGGATGAGAGCAGTGCTTTCGCTGGGAATTGCTTTCTTGCAGCTCTGTCTTTTTTGTACTCGTCTGTTCAGATCTGCAAACTTGAGCACCACTTTCCTGAGCACGACCCTGAACCCGTCCAGTTCCGTTGTGTGATTGAAAATCTGTGGAATCGTTGCAGTTGGAAATGGCCTTCGAAGGTCATCCAACCTCCAGCCTGGCCGTTGCCTTCTCTGCATTTTGGCCTTTGGACATTTTTCACCGTGAAATACCGCTCACCAGGAATGCAAGGTGATATCTTTTCCCTTAGTTTTTGTGCCAAGGGAATGTTGCAGTCCTGTTCCATCCTATCAAGAAGCATCCCCAGTGTTTACAGCTTTGCATGATGTTATGTTGTTTCCTTGTCTTGAGCTTACTCTGTATTAACCACAGGAAGAGAACAGGAGAGTGCTGGTGCTTAGCCTGCGTGGGGAGGTCATGCTCTGCCCTGTAACCTGGATGGGATGAAAGATAGTGAGTTGCACCAGGGGAGGTTCAGATTGAATGTTAGAAAACATCCTTACTCTAAAAGAATGCTCCAGAAGAGTATTCTTAAATACTTAAGTAAAAGTACCTTAAATTAAAAGGGTGGGCCCCCAGCACAGAAAGGATATCAAACTGTTGGAGTGGGTCCAGATGGTCATAGGGCTGGAGCACCTTCCCTACAAAGACAGGCTGAGAGCCTACAGAAGGCTCGGAGGAGACCTTATAGCGACCTTCCAATGCCTGAAGGGAGCCTACAGGAAAGCTGGGGAGGGACTTTCTGTAAGGGCATGTAGTGACAGGATGAGGGGGAATGGTTTAAACTGGAAGAGGGTAGATTTAGACTAGATATCAGGAAGAACTGCTTTACTGTGAGGGTGGTGAGATGCTGGAACAGGTTGTCAGGTGAGGTTGTGGATGCTTCCTCCCTGGAAGCGTTCAAGGCCAGGCTGCATGGAGGTTTAAGCAACCTGGTCTAGTGGGAGGTGCCCCTTCCTATAGCTGGATGATGACTAGATGATCTTTGTGGTCCCTTCCAACCCAAACCCAGATGATTCTATGATTTAGTGGACATGGTGGGGATGGTTTGACTTTTAGTCTTCATGATCCACACTTGTCAAAACGCGTGGAGAAGACATTGAAGAAATTGGAAAGATGTAGGAATTTTTTTGTGTTTGGTCCCACTGAAGGGATATTTCAGAAGAATTAAGTAAATTTTCGTCCTGTAGAAGCAGCTGGAGAAGGCAACTATGTCACAAAGATGAGGGGTTGTCGCGGGTTAAGCAAGATCTACCTGTGCCCGTGACAGGGGGGCAG